>JANRGV010000075.1:54993512-55004908 GCA_024734035.1 Alethe castanea | reverse complement strand
GGTCAAACTCCATTGTAGGTGCTGCTCTTGAGGTGACAGAACTTTTAACGACTTGAACCCATTCCAGATTTCTATAATGGGGATGTTATCTATTTAAATTTTTTTTTTTTTTTTTTATTTAGGCCTTAGGGCAGCATAGAATAATACTTTCTGCTACTGCTACTGTGATACCAAATTAATGCTCCCTTACCTTTACTTCACATAACGTATACAAAATGTTGAGACTGTCTATCTTTGAACTATGCATGTCTTCATCTATCTTTATATATTAAAATTACATTTTAAACATGCGTAATTTTGATTGCCTCAAATGTCTTGGACTGCTACAATTAACATCAGATAATAAAGGATTCAAACAGTAATTCTTCATCATATCACAGGACCCTGCAATGAATTAATGAACTTTATTTTTTTTAGACTATTTAATTCATTTTACTAAATATGACTAAATATTGGTGAGAGAATTTTCAAAACCACTTGGCTGATTTGTGAGACCCCACTATTCTGAAAAATACAGACCATGAGTCGAATAAGTATTTCTTATATGTTAGAAGATATCAACAATGAGATACATTCTAATCTCTCATCCTGCACCTAGCTGAGGTTTGAACTGGTGTAATTAGCTCTGTTAAAAATCAACATTATCTGTAATTAAATAGCTCTGCTTGAATCCAAGACACTTTTGGTTATCCTAGGAGTCTGGATCTCAATGACTTACAGTGTCTTTAGCTTCCCAATTCATTTTTACAATTTTAAAACTGTAGTCATATTAAAAGGTAATTAACAAATATTGTTACTGATAGTAATATCCAATTCCAAGCTACAGCAATCAAATAAATTAATATTTTAAACAAAGGAAAGTGTGGAAATAAAGAGAAGTTTTCCCCCTGGCAAATGAGACTGTCAAGTAAAGATCTGCAGGTATCCTCACTGGAAGATACTCAACAATATCAACAGGAATTTCTAGGTTTCAGATAAAGGAAGTAGAGAAGATCACTTTGGTCTGAAAATGGTCCAAATATTTAAGAATTTGGAAAGGAAAAAATATGTTTATTGAATTAAATGACGAATGTTCTGTGAACATTGAGAGACAAATAGCCATAAACCAAACCATAACCATACTAGGTGTAAGAAGAGTGTATTTCAATGTTTGATTATGAGTTGAGAACAGAATATTCTGTGGGAAAACAAAACTGCAGAGTTGTTCTTCAGAATTATATTGCATTGTTCTTCATAATAAGGCTTTCTTTTCTCATGATGCTTCTTTTCCTTCTTACATTAGGCAGAAGAGCAATAATTACCAGAAAACAGAGGAAAATAAATTTTCTTGCTTCTCCTCCGTGTTTCTTCTTAAAAAAATATAATATTGTTGAGCAATTTTGCTGTTTTTTTCTTAAAAACACTTGTTTTTGAGAAGAGGAACTTCATGATGAATCTATGAATAAGTGTGAAAGCATCTAAGGTACCAAATGGAACCATGTAAAAGGAAAGGGTCAGAAATCTCATTCTTGGCCATCAAGGTCCAGCTAACCTAGGTCCCATGCGCACAGTTGCTATAGAGTTTATCAACTTTATCATATTAATTTAATTTTAAGTGCTGGAGAGGTATTAAAGAATTCAAGTGTATATTAAGTTATCAGAAATTCTCTTTTGTTTTGGCGTAATTTCCACTTAACAGGGTTAAAACATCTGAAAAATGTGAGATTCATCTGGTTTTCCTGAATTTTCAGATTCTGAGGTAAAGATGAACTTGAATCAATATTTGATCAGAGCATTTTCAAAGTCAAGGGACTTTGACCTCTAGAAAATATTAGAGGTTTATTTTCAGTGTTCAAAAAGAATAGCAAACCACTGTCTAACACTTTCTTTCATTGAAGACTGTTAGGACTGTTTAGTTTTTAACTTCTGTTTTACAACGAATTTCATCTCATGCAAATGACTAAACTCCTGGCACATAAATATTTTTTGGATCGTCACTGCTGTGTCTGATAAAAATGACACAGAAGAGATTAATCAATATTGATAAGTAAGCAAATGTGATGTTTTCTTCCACACCTTTGCATGAGTTGCAGCTGAACGCTGGGTGTTAAATCAGTGATTTTGTCATCCTGAATGCATAAAATAATCCTTTTATGAAACTAGTCAAAGTTATCAGTTCAGTAGTTCAGCAGTATATAGAGTCATCCCTATTGCTAAGGGTCCTTTCAGCACTTTAACCCCTTTTTCTTTTCCTATCCACAGATTGCATAACCTCATAACTAAAAAATGATCCTGTGGGAAAAAATATGATAAGGAAAAGAAAAAACCCTTTCTTAACTAATCAATGTTGGTGAAACGTAGCAGCACAGAATTGCCAGAAGAAATTTATATATAATTCATAGAACTGAAATATATTTGAGAAATCTCAGTCTCAACAGACACTAAGAAAACAAAAAGAGAAGCTAATTTCAGTGAGTATATTACTCAAAATTATCTATTCTAGGTAATCCTTATATTTTTCATCTTTCATTGTGATTTAACTACATCATGTTTCTGATAATTTTGAGGAGAATTGTGGAAGGGATGACAACTAGTTCAGTCTTGTGCTGAAGGTGGAAATTCTGTTTACAGTAACATTTTCAGTCTCACCAAATAAATTCTTTACAATCATGGTGACAGAATGATAAATAGTAACCTGTCCTTTTGTATGTGCACTAAATCCCTATTTGATACTCAAATGAAAGTGTGACTTAATGCAGACAAATTGACAAAGCAACCACTAAATATTCGCTGTGAGACATTATTTAGCAGAGGTTTTTCCTTAGATATGATGGATTGGGACACTTCAGTCCTTAATGACCCTCAAGCTAACACTTCAGTTCTGTGTAGAAATAGTGAGATGCCAGTATTTTGCACTGAATTGTCACATAAAACAATATGTTTTTACCTAGATTTTCAAAGTCAAAGTCTCTCTTGCAATCAATGAAGTATTGTGTAAGAAAAATTTGAGAGAGCATAATTTTCGTTTTTGTTTGGTGATTTCCTTGTTAATTCACTTACTTCCTTTTAGCATATCTAACAATTCAGAGAATACATTTTTTTTTACATGGAGATGTTATTTTTGTGGATTAAATAACTTTGTTGTGTTCAGATCTATGCCTACAAACACAAATACTCATATTCAGTTTGTTACTTCTCTCTGCTTAACCCTCTATTCATATTGGTCATGGCCACCTGATATTTTCACTTCAATTATTATACATTGGTAAAGTTCTGATACTGATGAGACACATCAGAACAGAGAATTTAAAAGTGGATTTGGGGGATTTTTTCCCTCTTCATTGGAACTGCATCCATCACCATGCAAATCTCCATTAAACTGCATTGGATTTATGAAATTCTGTCCAATACATGATTTCAAGTTTTATGGACAAAATCCAGATGTCTAAATCCCCAAGATCTTTTGGTAATAAACCACTGAATTTATATAGCTAGGGATTTTCACATGGCTGAAAACAGATGGTATTTTCTCTATCTCATGATTATCACCTTTTCAAAGAAAAGGGAAGAACAAGAAATGTTGTGTCTTTGTCTTTCAGAACTTTAAGTTTATGGATTTCCCACATGCACTATAACCATTAAGAAATTTAAATAAGGTATGTTACTTACCTAGCCTCTTTCTCCTAGTCTCTCTGTTAATAGGTTCTGTACGTTTTAAGTACTTCTTGGCCACCTCTGGGAATTGGTACTGAATCCATATGAAACTGGAGTTTGGCTTATGGCTTATAACCATTCTTAGCAATCATCACATTGTTAATTGATAATTGAAAATTTCAAATATGTTCTCTAAGATTTATCTTCCAGAGATACCATTATAAATCCAATGCAGATTTTTTTTTTAATCATGTAATATTGTTTGTATCATGTCAGATGATATATGAATAATGCATATAACAGTTGAGCACAATGGCTGAGTTTTATTTTAGGCGATGTCTGGATGATTTTTCAAAACTATTTCTGACATGTCAAAATTCATTTATGTAATTGATCTGCTAGCAGCATATAAGAAGGCAGTATGCTGGGATGAAATTATATTAAATTTGTTTTATAAAACATAAACAAATTTTTATATTGTAACATATTTAACTCTAATATAAGTGATATACACTCTGGCAACATTTAGGACAAGCTGACTGTATGAAATGCTGTTTAAATTTAGATCAAAAAATTATGCAGTATAGCGACCCTGTTTTATCTTCATAAGATAAATCCCTTGGTCAGCTTAACTGAAAAGTCTGTTTTGGTTTTTTTTGCCAAAATATTTTCAGAAGTTTTTGTTTGCTTTTTCAGTCATTATGTGCCGTACAGGTGTCACAGTGTTGACTAAGTACAGACGTACTCTCGTTTTTATTGTTATTTTTCAGTAAAAGTTTCAGTGACTTGACAATTTATAGTAGAATAAGATTTGCATCTTATTCATTGACCTTTCCTCAGTTTGTGACTCTTTTTGTTCAAGTTTTTCAGACTCATGTCATAATTGGGAAATGATCTGAGTAGCAGTACTAATTCTTCAGTGAGTGTTGTATTTATGCCAGTGGTTCATCTTTGGTATTGGTATCTAAAGGTATTCCAGCCGAGAAAGCTAAATTTTGTCCTCCAATCTCCTCTCCTCTCTCTCTTGTGTTTTAGACTGCAGATATCACAAATTCATTTTGCTCATTTGAAGATTTCATTAATCTGTGAGCTCAGTCTGTGCCTTGTGTACCAGTGAGTGCCCGCAAGATGTCACATCTGGCAATTACCTATCTGGTGTGATTTACAGACAGGCCTGTTTTAAAAAGAGTCTTATTAGCAAGAGCATGAAGAAAAAACCTCAGGTAGAGATTACAGTGTGATGCAACTGGAAGGGCGTCACATGTTCATCCATAAAAACAATACACACACACTCATACACACACACACACACACACACACACACACACACACACACACATATTCCCTCTTCTACATTGTGTAAGGATGTTCAAAGAATCTGCTAGCATGGATAAAAGTTTATACAAGATTCCTATGGTTCCGTAAAACAATTTAGAATCACAGAATCATAGAAGATCTCAAGCTGGAAAGGACTCATACATAAGGGTCATCAAGATAAACTCCCCATTTTCTGCAGGACTACTTGAAAGTAAATCTCGTAACTAAGAGTACTGTGCAGACATTCCTTGAACTCTGAAGGCCTTGGTGCCATGCCTACTTTCCTGGGAAGCCTGTTCTTGTGACATGTTCTCCGTGAAGAACCTTTTCCTAATCTCCAATCTGAATTCAGCTTGATGCAGCTTCATTGTATTTTCTTGTGTCCAATTGCTTGTCACCAGACAGAGGAGACCAGTGCCTCCCACCACAAGCAATTTGTGCACAATTTTCCCTCTTCTTCATTCTCAGTCCCAGAGTCTCCAGCAACCTTTTTTCTGGATGAAGACAGAATTAACATGAGTTGCTGTAACATCACTGACAGTTAACAAATGTCCCGTGAGTCCTCATCGATTATTTCAAGAGGAAAAACTCAAAAAATTTTTGCTCTGTACCAGAGGAAGATACAGTGCCAATTTTCAGAAACGTCTCCAGCTCAGCTTGTTTATTCTAAGAAAGATGTTGGGGTAAACTGTGTGGTTTCCATTGCCACACATCACCTGAAGCTGTAGCTCATGGAACATTATTTACACCTTCATATATCAAATAATAGTGTGTATATGCACTTGTCTACACAGATGAAGACCTTTCTCTCCTTTTATCCATTCACAGCATCTTTTCATTGCTTCACCAAACCTGAGTGATCTTTGAAAACAACTACTCTTTTCTTGTTAAAGACAATTCTCCTAAGTTATTACTGTCATATGCATTAGTGTTTTCTTCATGGACTACATGCTCATTAGCTTTCTCCTATTTCCTCCCCTCTAACCTGACTGACAGAAATGAAAAGTGGTTATTACACATCCCACAGCTACTATTAGAGGAGCCACAGGAAGTACAAGTGATATTTAATAGCTTTCTTAAAAGTTTATATTAGCCTCTAAGGAAGGAATGCTTGGTCAATCAATCAAACCTCTTTGTAGCCACAAATTACCTGTCAGCTCTCTCAAAACACTACCAACATTTTAACAATGTTTCTTTGCCTTTTTTTAGAAATGCTTTTGATAAGATTCTAATTGATATATTTATGGAAGCAGGTTGAGTAAATAAAAATTAATTTAATGGTTGTATTTACTAGAACACTATCAGACAGACTGATGTGTTCTATTGTCCAAGACACTTCATTTTAGAAAAACTCAATTTCTTTGTCTGCTTAATTGTGTTACAGCTCACACAGTCTCATCTTACAGTTTTCATTATGACACAGAATTTGCTGAAGCAGATATCTAGAAAGCACTGGCAGCTAAAAAACCTTTAAAGTCACATTTTCCTCCAGAGAAATTCACTGAGTCATCATAACACACAAGTGTTTGATTGTTTCCTAAATCCAGTAGCTATTGTAAAACACTAAAATTACAAACTTCATTTCAATGAGACTGAATGGAACTGAGCTATCTGAGAACAGAAAAAGTTTAGATGGCAAGGATGGAGAAGAATTAGACAGTAGAAAGTGGGAGGAAAATCCTGAAACCAGAACAGAAGAAAGTAAAAGAAAATAAAAACATTCAAAAACACAAACAGAAAAAAATCTGCCAATTTGAAAGCAAAATCTGAAGTGGGATCAAAATCATATACTTTTCAATGCTCTGAAGTGGAAGAAAAGGAATTTTAGTGTAGCTTGTAAATAATTCTGCGTTACTTCTGAAAATACATAAAAATGATAATCACTTCAAAGTTGCAAGCAAATTCTTAGTAGGAAAATACTTGGAAATTGGTATGTTAAATCTGTATCTCAGTTAAATATGATTGTTATATTATGAAATTTCTCTCTTACACAGCACCAAAAATTTGTAAGACGTTGAAAACTACCACACACCTTAAAGTAAATATGTTTCTTCTCATAGGTATGTTTAATTTCTATTCCAAATATTACTAATGGAGAAATCAAGAAGTAATGCACACATTTAACAAATAAGACCATTTCTCTTTTATTCTGACTTTTTTCTTCTGACCAACTTTCTCAACCAGGAATCTGCTGGCCTTTAAAATCCAAACCCCTGCTTCATGGCTATGCAGCTTTGCATTTCTCTCATTTATTCTAATGGCCAAAAAGGACAAATTTCTTTGTCCAAAAGGTCACACAAAACTTATTTCAAGGACTGGAGCTTTCCTCTTGAATATGGAATAAGAAATGGTACTCTCCCTATTTTATTTAGCTATGCAAAGGCTATCTCTCCCAGGTGACCTGACACAGACCTAGTCAACACCATCCATAATGAAAATCAATGGCATCAAGTCACTAAACAATTACTCCATCTTCTTTAAAAATGCACAAGTCTTCAAAAAAAGAAGGATTCAGAGACTGATTAATTTGCCATTTGCTTTGGAGATTGCACAAGTTGCATTATTTAAGATGTTGCCTCTACTTCGTGTTCTCAAAGGATGGACCAAGATCAAAGTCTTATAGAATGTTGTGCTTCCTAAACAAAAAAAAGTGTTGGCTAGATGACTAAATGATAAGAAATATAGATCTGAGCCATGGTTGTGGAAGTTTTGTAAATACCTGTTTGATAAACATTTTTCTTTTGAACACAAAACCCCCAATTATCTAGCTTTTCGAAAGTTAGATAAAAAGTTTTTTTCCAAATCTGAGATTATATTAAATAAGATATTTTAGATAGAGTAATTTAAATGTCAACCCAGAAGAATACCAACAAAAATAAATAGAAATTGCAACCAATTTTGACTAGAACCAAGTACTAAATAACTCTTTTTAAAGATTATATTTTCCAAAGTGTTTTAAACAGTGAGAATTTATGTAAAAAATTTGATAAGCCCTGTCTAAGGTAGACAGGGCTAGGAGCATAGATAGAAGTGTAGAGAGAAGTGTAATAAATAGTTTCCTTGGAAGAAGGATGTGCTGCTTCCTTCTGCAAGCAGCAATACTGTTGTGAGAATGTTAATGACCAAGGTTTGCCCCAGCTGGAAGGAATGGTCCCAGCAGGGAATGGAGGAGGCTTTCAGTCTCATTTAAAGTCCTGGCTGTTCACTTCCTCCCCACCTAATTTCTCTTCTATTTTTTAAAAGTATCATGTAAACCATTGTGGATCTACCCTTCACACTGAGTTTTTTTAAACAGGGGGCCATATGCTTTAAACAGCAGCTTCCTTTCCTGTATGCTTGATTTTTGATATCTATCCTCTGCATTTGCACACACCATAAAAGGCAGATACCAGCATAAATAGTAAATACTTATGTATACACATATATGAATATATGTATATCTTGTATATTGTATTTATGAACTATGCATATACAATAAAATGTCTATGTCGTTATTTCATTCTCTTTTTTTCCTAATTATTTTCAATTCTTTCCAGAGCCTTACTAAGCCCCAAAACATCTCATGTAACATTTTTGCTGTTATGAAATCTCTTCTTCTTTATATTATACTGAACTTTTGATTTTTCATTTCTAGCTTGGCTACTAGACCCTCTCAGCACAGAAATATGTATTTGGACAAACTTGTGCTTTTGTTCCTGAGATTATTATTTCTGCCTTTCAACAAGTGCTCAGTTCAGTAGTTGGTGACTTTTGTGTGGGAGCAATTTTGTAACTGTTACAAAGGCATCACTTATGTGACCTGATTTCTGTAAAATCTGACAAATTTATTTCAGATTCATTATTATGAAAACAGGGATTGACCCAGGAATATTGTTGGTTGCAATCCTTGAATTGGGCCACAGTCTGATGTATGATTACAAGGAAATATCATGTAGACTGAATAGCGACAAGTCAAGATAACTTGTCATCATGATATGGCATTATCAGAGCCCCCAAAACAACCAGAGCCCTGATGTTTGGATATATTTAGATATCTAAAAGTATTGATCATGAAGCATGCAACCCTGTTATGAAATCAATGAGAACTACTTGATTATCAAGGCTTTTGTAAAATCAAGTTGTCAATTCAGATTCATTGATGCATAAATACAGATTTAGAAATCAAACTTTAGACATAATTTTAAAAATAAATTGACACTAAGAGACAAGCATGAAAACATCAAAGGACATTCAAATCAAATCAAATGGACAAGAATGCTGTTTTTGACACAGATTTTAATGACTGACTCCAAAGTGGTGGGAAAACCCAAGAATGTAGTTTCTCACCTAAATCAATTGATCTGTGGCTCATATTATCAATACACATCCTTGATATGACAATTTTCAAAATAAGAGCATTTCTCATTTTCTTTCAGAACGCCATAGTGGCTGATTTTTTGGTTCGTTTGTTTCTTTGGGGTCAGTTTGAGCAAATGCTCTTGATACTTTCCTCAGTTAAAATTATCATTGTCAAAAATCAACGACCTTTGTTTCTTTTAAACTCTATTAAATAATTCATGCTGCAAAAGGAACTCTAAGTCCCTGCTCAGAGTAAAAAATAAATTGTCCTTAGGTATCTGCATTTTGTCAAGTTGATGCTTCCAGACAGCTGTCTAAACTAAACAAGAGCTGTGAAGGAACTGTGGTGACATAGCACTTTGTAATAGTAGTGTAAAAGCCTCAAGTACAGTGATATTGCAGGACTAATCCTGTAAAACTAATGGATAGCAGAACTGAAGCTATAAATCTTATGAGGCTGAGGGAACTGGTGGTGTTTAGCCTGGAGAAAAGGAAGATCAGGAGGGACCGCTTCACTTTCTACAGTTACCTGAAAGGAGGTTGTTGAGAATTAGGAATTGCTCTCCTCTCTCTGGTAACAAACAACAGGATGAGAGGAAATTACAGGTTGCACTGGTGAAGGTTTAGATTGCATATTAGGAAAATTTTCTGCATTACAATGGTTATCAAGCATTGGAACAGGCTGCCCAGGGAAGTGGTTGTGACACCATCTTTAGAGGTATTTCAAAGAAGTTCAGATGTGGCACTTAGAGACATGGATTACTGATGGACTTGGCACTGCTGGGTTGGTTGGACTTGATACCCTAAAATGTCTTGTCCAACCTAAATGATCCTGTGACTATGAATCTATTTATTGTGCGCATAATCAAATGGGATTTCTAGTCTGTTACTAAGTGCACACATATTTGATCCAGGGAAATACCTGAAACTGTAAAAGATTTTTTTAGTAGCAAAATGCTTACTAGTTGGTTTTGCTTATAGGGTCAGTAAGAAGGAAATCAGGATTGATCCTGTCGTTGGTTAGGCCTACACAAATACAACAAATTTCTGTATAGATTCCTCTAGATATCAGAACATAAGGAAGAATGGAGGAGAAATACAGCATGTATCTCAGCTAGCTAGACTGAAGAAAGAGAAAGAAGTTTTTTAAGACACATGACTGGGACTTATATGACAGGGACTTTGTTATGGCCTTTACCATTTTCCTCCCTCATTGTGGATTTTTGTTTGGGGCCCTAGCCTTGATCTGCACTGTCCCAGCTCTTCTACACAGGGTTGCAAGAAAAGAGAAAAAAAAAAATAAAAGGTGTTCATTCAACTTTAAAAGCTGAGTTGTCCCATGTGATTACTCTCACATTTTGATGGAGAAATTATTTAAAAATGTGAGTATCTTTCTGTTGTCCTGAAATACTAACATGAATTAATACTACCAAGGTTATATGCCAAAATTTCAGCATGTGTTCATATTGTGGCTTTTGTTTGTAACTGGATCAAATAATTTACACTAAGTTTAAAACGTTATTATGAAGTAAACCTCACCTCTTTGTAACTCTATGTTACACAGAAAAATCACTATAAGAGTACATAATCCCTTTATTTATTAATGGCTTTATTACCATTAGGAAAGAAGAAATAATCGAAAATAAAATTAATAATTAGAAGTTCCAAGCCTATCAAACCATTGTAAAAAATAAACAAAACAGTGTGTCACAGAGCCTCCAAAAGTTCTACTTTAATGGAAGATTGATTAAAAATTAGAAAGCACTAAAATGAATTGCCATTTCTAAGAGATCTACACAGTTCAATCAAAATATACTTTTATATCAAGAATTACATAGCTTGTATTTATCTTTATGTAATTACAATATAGACCAAAAATTTTCATTACAATATAATGGACTTATCATGAATGTACAACAACATCACAGTCCTCTGTTTCGGCAATTCAGAATAATGTATTTAGTTATTTTCCTTGGCAAGTGGTGCTTTTGAAATTACTTTTCTTCAGTGGAAACATCTCAAAAATAAATATCTCAATATCCTTTTTCATCTCCCTTTTTTGTTTGCTTTTTGTTGTTTTTTTTTTTTGGAGTTTTTTGTTTGTTTTT
>JANRGV010000075.1:54877381-54889189 GCA_024734035.1 Alethe castanea | reverse complement strand
ACATTTGCCCACAAACTTATTACTGTGCAAAAACTGAGAGATAGCAATTCATTTGTATTCTAATTAAAAAGTTTTCATTAACAAAGTACAGATAGGGTCAGAAGTTGGCAGTATCTTTGGCCACATCTTCCTTTTCAGAGGAAACATTTTCCTTTACAAGCATTTTTATGACCTTTTAGAAATATACTGCAGAATTACTTTGATTTGCAGTATGACTTTGACATTTGTCCAGGCAGCACTCTTCAAGTTGCTGAGTTTCAGTTTAGGAATGAATCTTTCCAAAGCAGAAGATTTGCACTTCAGTTCACATTTTTCCACTGTCACTATAGTCAATTAAGGCTGTATACATAAAGTTATTTAAAATTCTAAAGATACTAAGGGTGACTCAGGAATCCAACACCTAGTACTTCATGCCCTTTTCAGTTATTTTTTTGTTTGGTTGTTTTGGATTTTTTTCTGTACAATGACATGAGTGTTTCCATTCTATTTTCCATGTTTATTTGCATTAGTATGGGAAGACTTGAAATGTCACACGTTCATAATCAGCTTGAATATTAGACAACAGTCAGCAGCAACCTTATCTACCTAAGTGATTTGGCAAAGGAGCTCATAACAAGCATGGGCTATTCCTCACATGGGCCTCCAGTGACTGTCTGATGGAACTTAGGCTTATTGTTCAAAACAAGCATTTTGAATTTGGAAAAAGCTAGAGTCTGAAAGTGCATTTCCAATCTTGCACTTATGCAAGTCAAACAGCTTGTCCTATTCACAGAAACAAGACAGTAAAGAAAAATCCTAGAAATTGTGCAGAGGTACTGTGATTTAAGACCAAAAGTTGCATAGCACCTGATATAGCATAATCATTGAACAACGTCTCAAATATTGACACACCTACAAAAATAAAAGTTTATTTAAAAACAGTCTGTAATTCCTTGATGAAGAGCAGATCACACTGCTGTTGAGTGTTCCTGCCTTTGACCCAATGATCTCCCTCAATATCAAAGAGAAGATCTGCGTTCTTTCAGTTAGCCTGGTCTCCAAATGGGAAGTCCATGTCTTGTTCTGACGTCCATGCTGAGTGTTTGCATCATGAATCTGGAAAACTTCAAACTTTCTGGAACTTTATGAATCAGAAGAGCAAGATATAGCCTACTTATTCCTACATGCCAACAAGTAATACTGGTTGACCCTTCAAGATCTGTACGCTAAACATGAGCTATAACTTTCTCTGCACTTCAGACAATTTCAAGCAGCTGAATTAGATAGATTCTACAGAATTTTCTATGATAGTATCTTTCCAATACCTATTGGCAGGTGTTGGCCGGAAAATTTAGTTGTGTTCAACAATTGAGGTAAATATATTTTGAAGTGTTTTCAGTTCATGCCAAGCTAAAAAAAACCTCAGACACCTAAAATCCACCACATTTAAGCAAAAACTTCCACAGATTGGTGACACAATGCATAAGAAATCACTGTTTTCCAATTTTCCTGAACCTGGTTTCATTTGTTTCCCTCTGTTCCCATACCAGAAGTGAGATGACCATCCGAGTTCTCCAATGTCTGTTAAACTTCTGTGTTATTCCCTTCCACTGTTCCTTTTCCAGATGAGAGCCCTACCTCACCCTAGTTCCTCTTTTGGGAAGTGTTCAGTATCTTTGATAATTAGTACTGTGTTTCTCTGAACTTATCTGAGCTCAACAGGTATTAAACTTTGGAAAGACTAAATGTTTTATGAGGCAAAATATAGTGGTACTTCAGGGAGCTCGACAAATCACAGTAGAAAAATAGGCTAGAATTTGAGTGTAATCAAAACAGACAATAAATGTGCAAATTTAAAAATACGCCCCAACTAATGTACAGGTCAAGGAATCTATTCCACAAATTTCTATCAACATGATCTAATGAAGGATACACTGCTTGAAAAAAAAATACTCTTGGCTTCAAGGTCCACAGTATTAACAATTGACACAGTCCACCAGAGCCCAGGCTAGCTCTTTAGACAGACACCAGTGCTGTGCCAGGTGTGGGGAACTGCCCCAGGGTAAGATTTCCTGGAGGCAGAACCTTAAGAGCTAGTAGCTCTCCGGTGTAGCCCACATCAAGGATTGGGTAAAGGAGGCAAGGGAGGCTCTCTGCTCCTCAGGTTTCACACGGCAAATTCAACCTGGTGGGGTCAGAGGCAAAAGAGCCGCAACATCCCCTGTGCTCAGGATTAAATATGGGGGCAGATCAATGGGTGGGTACAAACAATTGACCAATAAAGGGTCTTTAGGGGAGGAGTGAGGGCAGGGTCTTACAGGGTTACAACCAATGAGGGAAGCAGGGGGAGCAGAAAGGGTCACATGCGCCAATGGGGCGTCAAGAAATAGAGGATGTCCAAAGGGGTTGGCCCAGAGTAAGACAGACAAAGAAGGTGCTGGAATAAGGGGTGGGGTTACAATAATGGACAAGGGAGGTGCTGTAACAAGGGGCAGGGTTACAATGATGGGCAAGGAAGGTGCTGGGACAAGGGGCGGGGTTACAATGATGGGCAAGGAAGGGGATGAAACAAGGGGCAGGGTTACAATAATGGACAAGGGGTGGGAAATGCCAAGGAAGAGAGTTTCAGGGGTGGATACAACTTGTAGACAAACCAATTTGGGAAAACATAGGGGTACGCAAGAGCAAACCATTATAACAATAACCTGAATAAAATAAAATAAGCATGAGCCACGACAAATAATATTCTGTTTTACTGGTGTTATCACATATGAGAAGCAAACCAAAATTCTTTCTTGACTATTAGTGAGTTTTCATTCAACACACAGAAAGTAGCTGAGAGATGGAAGGAGTTTGCGGGCTTGTTTGCTCTCAGGAGCAGAGACACAGGTATCTCCTTGTCTTTTTCTGTTGTTTTCAGTCCCTTCATATGTTAGCATTGACTTCTTTTTCCTTGGTGTGCTGAAAGAGTGAGAGGGAGAAGAAGGAGCCATAGGAATCCAGCAGCAAGAGGTAGGGGTTGAGGAAGAGGAATAGAAATGAGGCAGAGACTGGTGGTGAGGTCTTTTTTGCTGGAGGTAAAATAGAGAACTTTGTATGCAGCAAGAATTGGTGGCTGGGAAAGCAGGCACTGCTCCAGTAGTCAGCCTGCACCTCTGCTGGCATAAACTTGGCAGATTATTTGCATCCTGCCTGCTCTGCCAGTGCTTAAAGCCAGCCCTTCTTGGACTATGGCCTGACACCATTGCAAAGCTTAAACTGCGTGGGGACAAGTCTGAGTAGCACCACTCCTCTTCCACGTATGAAATATGATGCTTTTACTGCACAAACTGCAGCATAAGCTTCTTCTCGATTTCCTCTGTTTATCTTGATTATATTGCTGTCTATCCCTAGATTTCAACATAAACATATTTACATGGCAGCAAAATCTCTACATCTTTCCAATTAGCTGCTAAATATTTTTAGGTGTGTAGTAATCAGCTATCTTATGAATGTGGCACAGTGACTCAGCCCATTGCCCATGGGCATCTCTTAGAAAAAAGTGAGGTTTCTGAGTCAGGCTCTCAAAAATGACCTACCATATATCTAAAGGATGACATCAATGACAAATTATACCAAAAGGCACAATTTTGTAAAAGATTTAAGAATATGACACAAAAAGGCAAAACAAAATCCTAGAAGTGAAATAATGTGTTTCCTAATGTAAGAGTAGCACTGATGGCACTGGTGTCAAGTAAGGGACCAAAAATTATGAAACAGTCTCACTAGCACATGAATTTCTCATCTCAACTTTGGTCAGGGTTATTAATTTTTCATCTTAATTTACACATAAAGAATTATTATAAATCAGAATAATATTTTTCCAGTGAAAGTTCCAGAGTATGATAGAGAAACCACCACCATAAGGGATTTTCAGAAGTTTATAACCTCAGCAAAAAATGAGAACTGGGTAAAGAATTAATTTAGAAACATTAATTGAAATGGGACATTAAGATTTTTCAAAAATCATTATTGTTGATTGAAGAAAAAACTGTGGTTATGTTTTATTGCTACTTCAATATTGTTACTTGTTTATTGTTACTATATTGAAGGAAAGGAAAACATTTGCTTATGTGCGTAAATATTTTAAAATCTACATAAAAGTTAAAAAAAATAAATGTTTAATTACTGTGTGAAAGAATATTTCAACACATAATCCTTGAAAATATTCTTTGAACCTGATAAATCAATGACTACTTTTCATTAATTCTGCACAGCTAGATCAAACAAATCAGGAACATACACCCTTCTAAGCAGCAATAATAGCAACAAGTTATTTAGTCCTTGTAGATATAGAAACAGTTTACTTAGGGAATGTCCTTACTTTAAGTACAACTTACAAAAAGAAGAGAGAGGGCTAGAATACATGATAAATGATTGCCTGAACCCCCTACTTGCTCTGTATTTTAGCAAAGTGGGTTGTTATGAATATATTTGATGACAGTAATACACATGTGCATCTCACGTGTAGTCTTTCTGTGCACTAGGTAACCTTTATGTCTACTGAGTCTATCATTGCTAGACTGTGCAGCCTGTGCTTATTCTTACCACATCAGTCTTGCTTGATTCCTACACAGGTCGTTTTCTAAATCCACAGTCAGATTGTTCAGATTTTCTGTTCAGATTTTTCATGCCTTTATATGACGGATACAGATGTCTAATTTTAAGAAAGCAAAATGTGTTATCAGCTGCTTGTACTACTCCTTATCCATCACTTACCCCACAGTCTTCCCCCATCTTCTTGTTATCATAGCCTGACTCATTTTTTAATATAAATATATAAAAGGAAAACGAAAAAGTTCCTGACAAAAAGCTTCTGTGGTGCAAAATGATGTACCCCTTCACAATAGTGCAATACAGACAGGATTTCTGTGTCACAGTCGGTGGATTGCAGAACTAGAGCAAGATAAGTGAAGAAAGATAGGAAAGAAATGGGTAAGAGCTGAAGTTTACCTATATATGGAAAGGATCTTACAATTACAAAAACAAGAAGCAACCCATGACTTTGACAGTCACCAGTTTCAATGCAACTTCAGGAAGAGTAAATGCAACACTTACAAACAGCAATATGGAATTGCTGCTATCAGGTATGGGCTAAGGAAAGCAATTTTCCTTTTTTCTTTCTGTTTTCTATCTTACATACATTGGTTTCCTGTAACTTTCTGCATAACTTAAATTTTATTACCTTATCAAAGAAATTTTCATTACATTTCAGTTTCTTTTCAAATGCAGTGTTTTTTCCACTTCTTTCCTTCCCACTTTTTTTTTTTAACTTTTCCAGGTTTTTACTTTATTTGGAGTAAATAGTCAATAAGGAGTGAAAGAATCATATTAATTATCATGTTTCTCTTCTAAACATTTTAAATAAACTTCAAGTACTGTTCCTGAGATTTTCTGAATTACAAAATTTCCCCACAGTAGCCTAAAGACTAATAATGAATATGATGAGATTGATAAATGTTGACTTAGAAAGTCAGAGATACCTAATGAACATGGAAAGAAACTACAGCTAACACTTGTTAGATTTTCTAAGTGAGAAAAACAATTGGAATCCTAGAATTGTTTAGGTCTAAAAAGACTTCTAAGATAACCAAGTTAACCTAATGCTGCCAAATCCACCACTGAACCATGTCTCTGGAAGTGCCACATGATGATGACTCCACTGCTTCCCTGGACAGCCTGTTCCAATGCCAGACAGCCCTTTCAGTGATGAATGTTTTCATAAGATCCGATCTAAATTTCTCCTGGCACAACTTGAAGCCATTTCCTTTCATCTGACCATTTGCTGCTTGAGAAAAGAACCAAAAGACACCTTGCTTCAACTTGTTTTTGCGTAGCTGTAGAGACAATGTAGTCTCCCTTCAGTCTCCTTTATTACAGACTAAACAACCCAAGTTTCCTCAGACTCTCCTCGTAAGACTTGTGCTCCAGATCCTTCTCCACTTCTGTTGCCCTTCTCTGGACATGCTCCAGCACTTCCATGTCTCTCTTGTAATGAGGAGCCCAAAACTGAATGCAAGATTTAAGGTGTGGCCTCACCAGTGCCAAATATGGAGGATGATCTCTGCCCTGATGCTGCTGACCTCCCTAGTTATTATACAAGTCAGGGTGCCATTGGCCTCCTTGGCCACCTGAGCGCACTGAAGGACCGTGTTCAGCCATGACTAGCACCCCCAGGGCCTCCCAAGCCCAGGTGCAGCCCATTGATCCAAACTGTCCAGATCCCTCTGCAGAGCCTTCCTACCCTCCAGCACAGGACTTGGTGTCATCTGCAAACTGACTGAGGGTACCTTACCCAGATTGTTGATAAAGATTCTAAACAGGACTGGCCACAGCATTGAGCTCTGGGGAACACCAGTTGTGACTGGCCACCAACTGAATGTAACCCTAATGAACACAAATCTCTGAGCTCATCCAGCCTGTCAGTTTTTTACTCAGAGTCCACCTGTCCAACCCATGAACAATCAGTTTCTCTAGGAGAATTCTGTTGGAAATGGTTTCAAAGGCTTTACTAAAGAACAGTGAGACCACATCCACAGCCTTTCTTTCATCCACTGAATCACCTTACCAAAGAAGGAGCCCAGAGCAGTCAAGCAAGATCTGCCTTTCATAAACCTGTTTGGCTGGGCCTGATCTGATTGCTGAGAGGGTCGTCAGGAAGGATGTAGTGAGCCACAGAATTTGTGTTTCTGCTGAGACCTTATTTCCCAGAATTGAGTAGAGTGGTGAATTTTTATCACTAGATTTATCTTTTATTCCATAAGTGTCCTTTGAAGAATCATGCTTGAGAGTGGACAATGTTTTCTGACTGATAATGTTTTTCTTGGCTGTGTGTGAATTTTTTCTATTGTATTAATTTCATCCATGTAATTTCTGTGGCAATATTAAGAACAGATGTAGTATTTTGTATTTTTAGAATTAGAAAAGTAAACAGCTGTGTTTTCTCACTCAAAACACACCTCCTCCAAAGAAAAGGTTTCTTCTATTAGACAAATGTGATTCCAGGTACCCTTTTCCACTCTACGTACAGGAATTACACAAGTCATCAAGTAATTAATATTTTTTATTTCTCTGTTCTTCAGATAGAACACTGACATCTTATACACTGAAGGGTATCTGAGGGCCAGGGAAGTAGGAACCGATCAAAAAATACATTTACATGCAAGGAAGCTGAAATCACCTATACTCAGTTTATAGTTTTCTTAAATGAAAAGTAGTTTCCTCCTCCATCAAAATTTACTGTTTTGCATTCCATCATTTGATGCATCTATTTTAACTTCTTTTTATTTTGACACCTGCCCTTGCTGTAATTATACGTAAAATAAACACACCTTGCCAAGGTTCATTCATTTGAGCTCAGTGCAGTGTTAACATGGAAGTAAGTCTTCTCATTAGCTCAGGGATTTTTTATATGTAATGATACCTCCTATAGGGCAGTCACCAATCCTTAATGTGGAGAAGACACTTGTTTTTTCAATTTAGACCTGTACACAAGAAACATGAATTAGGAATCATTGCCCATGGAAGATGAAATAACTATTTTATTTTCATTTCCAAATTAACAAATAATGATATTTGGGTTCTAAATAATTATTCTGCAGGAACAAGTCAATAATTATGTCTACAAAGTAAATAAGGTTGCATAGAAGTCTTCTCATTATATGGAAGAAACTGTATTGTAACTGACCGAACTGATGAAGGAAAATCCAATCATAAAAAATATTTTCAATTTTTTTTAAGATGTAGCAGCAGCTTTTGGAATAGAACTTCTGTGTGGATGTTTCTGTTATCACATTTTCTATGTAATGGCTGAATTATATATACTGAAAGTAAATACACTCTTCCTGATTCAGAACAATATTTTCCATTTCAAATCAGATTGCTGTCAGTGTTCTGCCGAAGGCTTGAAGTTACAGCTGTGTGTTTCCCTTCTCTCCTCTCTACAGGCTAAGCTAAAAACTGTTTCTATTGTTATCATATGATTATTGAAATAATTTCAAAATAGAGTGCATCTTTCTAAACACATAGTGTTGACAGTTGGTACCTATTCTTCCTGCTTTTCCTCTTTAAGACAAATGATAATGTCTTTATTCTCAAAGATGACATTATTTTTCTAGTCATCACAAACATGCATTTTTAAAACTGTATTCTACAGGAGTGTATAAAAGCCAGGAAGCTCGTCTAATGCTCCACATATATCTCATTAAAGCACCCTCCCATACATCTGCAAGCAAGTTGAAAGAGGAAAAATGGGCTATGGATGGTTTTGTGAGTATATTTCTGCTACAAAAGAGATGGAATTTTTTTGTATGATTGAAATCATGCTGGTTTTTACATCAAAAAAATCCTGAGATATATCAAATGGAATCTTTTTTGAAAGGCTTATTCATTAAATTAGGTGAAATTTTTTTTGTAAAATGCAGGAGACAAGTCTGAGCGAAAATATGGGAGCAGACATAGAGTATAGGCAAAATTATAATGCATGTTAGTACAGAAGCCTTTCTCTTAGGT
The DNA here is from genome assembly GCA_024734035.1 of Alethe castanea. NCBI lineage: Eukaryota > Metazoa > Chordata > Aves > Passeriformes > Muscicapidae > Alethe > Alethe castanea. The sequence goes on along the minus strand of JANRGV010000075.1, from coordinate 54,880,660 downwards.
CTCTAGTCCAATATATTTAGAAATTTTATTATAATTAAACATAAAACCATTTCATAATAATATTATATTCTATTAATACAATAACCATTTTGATCATTATATTATCATATATGTTTTACTTTTTGGTGATTTTTTAGAAATACCTTGACAAAGATGAACTGTCACATATATGTGGCAAAACAAAATAGATTACTGCAAATTAGCATTGGGCTCTTTGGGGTTCTGGGTCCGAATTTATTCTTCAAAACAGAGAGGAAGAGAGCACATAACTGAGAGGAGGACAGTTGACGAAGAGGGTTAAATAGCCAGGTTTCTGGGATGTGATTAAACCATGAAAGGAAATGCCTTCCAAAAATAGATAGAGAAAAAAGTAGACTTTTTAGAAAATAAAGAACCTAAAATTATTTGGATGAGGATGAACACGCATACATCTTTATTACACCATCTATTTTTTAAGAAATTTGTCTGTTTTCTTATGTTTCACCTATTGGTTAAGCACTTCAGAGACACCATTATGTGTGCACATGCCACGTGTACATTAAATTGTACACAAAAATTTATATTTTTATAACAAGTGGCTGTGGTTGAACATTATTTTTTTAAAAGATGCAGAATGAAAACCTTAAACCAAACTCACTAAGCAATGAATGTACTAGTAAAAAGGCTAAACTCTTTTGTCTTGTACAAACTTTAGGCTTCACAAACATTCTCCTGAGGTAGCAAAAGCAAAGAATTTACTTTCAGATTTCTAAATATACAAAAGTAGACAGTATACTTCCCAAATTCCATATGTTATTTACATGCTGTTCTTATTTGATCTTTTTTTTTTCTCTGAGTCTTGGAATAGCAACCAGAGGCTGCTTTAGCCCAAAGAAAAAAATTCACATAAGAAAGGTACCCAGTCTTCAGTGAAAACATAGCCTCAGATCACTGCTGAACATATACTGTGTCTTGAGAAAGGGAAGCTTAAGGGAAAAGCTTGAAGGAGCCTACCTAGAAAACACTGAATTTGAACCTAATAACTATTCTTAGAAGCAAGTATCTGTCAAGTTGTGTACAGTACTCTAGACTGTACTTACTGTAATAGGAGCGATAATCATAGGGTCACAACCATCCTCTGCCTCCCACAGGCCTTTTAGTTTATACTTGCATATTTTGCCTTTGTACCAAAGCCTTATACAATATTCTTCTGGTCTATGGCTCTATAATTAAGTGCTTATTGGCATAGACACTGAGAAAAATCAAAAGAACTTTCAATCAATTTGAAGTCAATTTGAAGTTTTATTTAGTTTAAAACTAGCTATTAAAACCTCAATACTTGCATCCTTAGGATTATGTGCAATATAACTTTTTCAATTTACTTCCTAAACAAAACAGAAAATTATGAAATATATAAGAGCTTAGAAGTACTGACATTTGAATTGTCAAAAACTTTAGGTCTTAGTGGTTTTAAAAAATACAGTTAAAGGTAATATAAGGTGTTATACGTGACCATAAAACATCATGTCTAAGTTGTGCCTATAACAGTCCTGTCTTTTCTTTTGGACTTTATGTATAAATTTCCTAGAAAAAAAAAAGGGTGTTTATGGTGGGAAATAACAGCTACCAGTCAAGCGTATAAGGATATAGAATAGAATAGCTCCCTTTCAAATAGGTACATGTAACTTGCAACAAACTTTTCCCCATTTAATTCAAAACACTTTTTGTTTACAGGTTTCTGCTGAACCTGATGGAGCAACATATGTTTTTCAAGGATTCATCCAGGGTAAAGATTATGGACAATTTGGGCTTCAAAGAATAGGTATTCAACAAATCCTAATTATCTGCTAGTTCATTGTTCCATATTCAGTTTTATTATATGCAGTAGTATGAGGATATCTGCAGGATGTTAACAGAATTGACATTTTATCGAATATTGAGATATTAATATCTTTAAACTGTCATTTAATTGGTAGTTACAAACAAGTTCTAAGGGCGTATCGATGACTTGCAATGTACTGCTTAATATATATATTCATTTGTAATATTTTGAGCAATTTGTTTATCCAATTATGTATAAAATTCATTTAGTTTCATATATTAATAGCTATCTAGAAAACTCATGTTGGAGAATGCTTTGATAAACTGATTTTTTGCTTATGGTGCTGAAACACTATTTCACCTAAACATTTGTTAGAAGAGGGAAACTGCTAAACATTTGCAGGTAAATACTTATATTACTTTTAGGAAGAAAAAAGTCTTACTTGATAAGTGTTTATTTCCTAAAAATTAACTTCTTGTTTCTATACTGAGAAAACTTTGCAACAGAACTCTGGTGACAACATTCTGTTGTGCTATTTAAGAAAATTATTTCATCTCCTTTTCTAGTGTTGTCTTAAGAACTGTGATATTTCTCCTTCCATGAGAATTTGAATTTAGTTATACTGAATTTTAAATGATAAAACACTGTTGGGAATGTCTTAGAAGAGGACTTCTTTTTCACTAATGGCTGTTTAGATAGAGTTCTTACCTTCAGGTAAAATTCCTATATGTGGATGGAAAATTATGTTCTTTCAGCCACGAAGTATTGTCCTTTCTTATTTTACTTCAGTAAAACCAGGAAATTCTTTAATTCTTGGAAAGAAGTCAAATCTTTCTCTTTTCACAATTCTAAGTCGCGGTAAAATATGCTGATCTTGCTTTTCACTGTAATTTCATATGCAATTTACTTTGCAAGAATTTTTAGAAATATCTTTATCAATTTTTTTTCTCTAAGTGAATATAAGAAGTTTTATAAGAATAATTTCCTTTTATTAAATTCTTAAAAATATTTAAAAGTCATCTAGGAAAAATTAAAACACAAGACTTCCTTGGAAAATTGTTTTGATAGATTACAAAAAAATTATATTACTTCATTTGATTTTTGGATGATATGTTTAAGTTTCTTTTCTGTAACATATTGAAGGTAATTTTTATTTGGGTATAAGTTAGAGGAAAAGAATGATTCAGAGTCAAATCCTATAAGATTTAATTGTAGCTAATATAGTCAATAATGTTGCTACAAAGAGATTCACAGTCTTCGAACAGATTTTGTTTAGCATTCTTACCACTTTGTTATTTCATGCACACAACTTCAAAATTAGCTTCTCTGAAATAAAATATTTTGATTGTTGTTCCCACACAATTTTCCTTACATGGTTGGTTGTTTGGGTCTCGACCAAGGATGTTTGTTCAGGATCTATTTTGTTTTGATATTTCTTGGTTTTGTTTTTTTCATTTTTTAAATTTTCTGTATATTGT
>JANRGV010000075.1:54863892-54874848 GCA_024734035.1 Alethe castanea | reverse complement strand
TCTTTAAATTCCTCGCAGAAGTTATTTATTTCATACTCCTAATCTGTCTCATCCAGCTCCTTCAGATCTCCTTTAGTGATTCATATGTTCTTAAAATGCAGCACATTTTTCTCAAGCTGCACAAAACAAACAAACAAAATCTACCAACCCAATGCCTTACTAATGGTAAGTATTTTCTTAAAAGGAACAATTCGTCCCGGTGTACAACCTAGTATCTTCTTTTACAACCTTGATTGTTGATTGCTAACTTCTTGGTCACCATCATCAGAAAAAATCTTTTTTTCAAAGTTTTTTTCTAAACAGCTAATATTATCCTGAATTTCTTAGAATCACAAAACCTTAAGGGATTGGAATGCACCTTAAAGATCATTTACTTCCAATCCCCCTGCCATTACGGGCACACTCCAACTGGACAAGGTTGCTCAGACCCCCACCCAACCTGGCCCTGAGCACAGCCAGGATTGGGTCATTGGCAACCTTGCTGGACAATCTGTGTTTAAACACCCTCACAGTAAATAATTCCTTCAAAATATCTAACCTAAATTTCCCCTTTTTTAGTTTATACCCATTCTTCCTTGTCCTACCCCTACAGTTCCCAATGAAAATTCCTCTCCAGCTTTCTTGTAGCCCCCTTTAGGCCCTGGAAGTTTGCTGGGAGGTCTCCACACAACCTTCTCTTCTCCAGGCTGAATAGCCCCAACTTTCTCAGACTATCTTTGTAAAGAAGGTACTCCAGTCCCCTTGTCAATTTATTGGCCCTCCTCTGGACTTGCTCCAACAGTTCCATGTCTGTCTTGCGCTGGGGGCACCAGAGCTGGATGCAGTGTTCCAGGTGGGGTCCCACCAGAGTTAAGTAAAGAGGCAGAATCCCTTCTCTCAACCTGCTGGGCACGCTGCCTTGGATGCAGCCCAGGATTCCATTGGCTTTCTGGGCTGTGAGCACACACCACCAGCTCATGTTGAGGCTTTCATCCACCTTCACCCCCAAGTGTTTCTCTGAAGGACTGCTCTCAGTCGCTTCTCTACCCAACCTGAAAATAAATCTGGGATTGTCCAGACCCAGGTGCAGGACCTTGCTTTAACTTTTTTAGGTTTTCACTGGCTTACCTCTCAAGCTTGTCAAGGTCCCTCTGGATGGTGTTGCTTCCCTCCAGTATGTAGATTGCTGTCTATTTTTATCACACAAATAAAGTTCTTCATATTTATTTTGTTAAATTTTATCCCACTTCTTATAACCTATCTCTGATTTTTCAAGGTGATTTTGAATTTCAAACCCTTTCTCCAATGCAATTCTTAATCTAGCTTTGTTTTCTGCAGCATATTTGTTATATAAACTTTTAATTCCCTCATCCAAGCACTTAAAAGTATCAAGAAGTATCTCTGCAGATGATCATATTCTTCTATTTATTAGACCACCAGTTTCCATTCCATGTGAGTCATGTATTGTATGTACACAATAAATTCTTTTTTTTAACTTCACATTTTATTTATTTTAGGATGAGTGCTATGGAACACAAAATTTGGCCTGTGATTTACTTTATTTCTAGTACACCACAACACATGAATCAACATCGATTCCAAATGTATGATACTGAATGATCTGGTTTGCTGCCACTCATGGTCCAATCGTTCTGTAAGGTCACTTGTGGGTGGTCCATATACTGTTCAGATCTCAGGTCATAAGGAGGAAGGAGCAGATTGCCATAACCCATGGCCTCAAAAAACCCCAAACTAACAAAAGAACAAAGGAGTGGCAAGTGCAAACTTCTTTCCCCTTAAACAAGGGAATCCACAAAGCTTTTTTCCAATATGTGTCCTCATTCCTTCATCTTTTATTGTAAGAAACAAAGTAATAATGAATTTTGCAGTTCTTTTACTTTAAACAGGGGTGCAAGAAAAGGGCTGCTGCCAGCACTTCCTACAATATTCTAGACTGATTCACATGAAGTGTTATCTATAAGTTTTGTGAGACTGCACTCAAATTAAAGTACCATTCAGTGTAATGGTGGCAGAATGTACTCCTGAGTTAATGCAACCTCATACATGTTCAAAGAAAGGAGATATACACACATAAGAACAATAAAACGAAGGCAGAGACACTAGAGTCCTTGAGCAAATTTTAATTTCTCTGTACTGTTTTGAACAATTCCTTTACTGTCACAGATAAAATTCAGCTCAGACAAGAGAAAAAACTGCTATGAGCATTAATAAGAAAGAATGCTTTATTCTAAGCTTCCTCCTAATACTCTGCATCAGATGGCAGAGAAGTTAAGCATACACCAGTCACTGACTTCAACTTAAATGATAATGAATGCAGATTTCCATGAAGATAACACAAGTTAGTAATTACAGTTTTATTGAAATTGGAAATGGTGAAATAAACTCAGTCTCCATTGTCCCATACATGTAATTGATAAGTTAATTAGTCCTCAGCATTCACACAGTTTTAATATTTCTCCATCAATGTCATGAAAATGAATAGGATGCAAAATGTATAAAATCATATTCCCTGCAAAACTACTGTTCGCTACCAGTGAAGTACATTTATTTCATTTGCCCTTGGTGTGGGCTCAACATTTTCCCTTTTTTCTTCTTTTTTTTTTCTTTTTCTTCTTCTTTTTTTTTCTCCTTTTTATTATTTTTTTTTCATTTTGTTCCCTCAGTGATATCTTTGAGCCTTGGCATTTTGTGACATTTTCTGTTTCATATTGATAACACTCTGCAGAATTAAAAGTAGAACCCAAGGAAAATTATGTTCAGACACATCATCCAAGATTTACATGGGCTCTTTTTCTAATAAATATTTGAAAATAGACTACATTCCTATGAAAAGACTATGCTGATTTTTCATTTTGTTTTTGCCTTAGTTGTGTTTTCTGTCAAGATTTACCTCATTTTTAAAAACTTTTGACTCCATTACATTCCCCTGGGATTCAATCAAGCAATTATAAACCAGAATAAAAGAAAGTAATGCTTTGTGGTATGCCACGTTTGTGCTAGCTGAAGGGAGACTGCCACTTATTGAGGGAGAAATAATCCTCATGGAATAATTTCTCTCAATCTCTGTTCTGCACATATCTGGAGGAATGAACAATATTACTGTTTTTTGGTGAGAGTATGCCATCCAAATTTCTGCAAAGGGTTACTAAAGTTCCACTACCTGCTGTGCAGACAGTGGGGCTGATCCATAGCCAACCACAGCATTTTGGAGATTTTAGGTATGTGACTTGATTTTAATTGACATATAGTGTGAAATACTTCATCATTTAACCTTCAGAAATGTGAGAAAATTAGGTTCTCTTTATGGGAAGGGATAAGTCAGGACTGTTTGCACCTGACACAACTAATTTTATTCAAAGAAAATTTTCTCAATAATTTCTCTAAAGTCAGTGGTAAAAAGACAAGATATTCATCTGTCTGACCAGCAGGCATATTTGCTCCAAGTTCTGAATGTATGAATTGCTATATATCTGTAGGCTAAGCTCAAATTTAAATGCCATAAATAAATAGATTATTCACATATCATTTTCCTGTTTTTTCCTAACTGCTTATTGACGTGAAGTTATTGTTACATCTATACAAGTTCTAGATGGTATTCTCTCTGTGACAAAACGGCTTTTCTGCTGTTCAAGAATGTTGGTGGTACCCTCTATTTCTTTCCATTTCCCCCAAAAAAAGAATATTGATGAAGTGATTTGTTTTGTTTTTTGTTGTTGGTTTCAGCAGCTAAAAGATAATAGAAAAATATTTAAGAAAAACTCAGGAGTGTTAGTATAAAGGAAAGGCATCATATGAAAATTAACTATTTTTCAACATGCACTATGAGATAGAAAATTAATGAATACTGTTAGTTTTCCAGACAAATATTTAGCCTGGGTGCACTATGTATTTAAACTATTCAGAATACCTTACTGAATCTTAAATCAGAAAGACACCTGACAAGAAAAAGCTCACAAAGATATCGTGTCTCCCATGTCTCTTCTTTTCCCTCCAGTGTGTTTCCCCTAAGTGAGCATACTGAAATATATATGTATATACATATATATATATATCTACACACACACACACATATATATAGTAAAGTAGAGAAAGAAGCAAAATGAAAGCCTAGAAATGGGCAGGGCTCACTGACAGAAGATAAATTTACTTTTACCTTGTTACCAATATGCTGATGATGCCTCCTTGTTGCTGCTTCTTAATGGAAATCACGTAATAAAGGCATAATCATTAAAAGTGGCATGTTGAAGCTTAAGAAACAGGGTGATGGTCCTATGTCTTTACATCTACATAGATTTATCAAAAACCTCCCATCCAAGCTTCAGGTAATAGTATAAATGACAAATATATTAATCAAATGGCTGACACACCTGGGACAACCATTGGTGGAATTTAAACCTGTTGTACAGAGAAAGACCCTATAACTGGCCATCATTGTCCCCTCAGCCTGTGCCCAGATAGGTAAAATTACAAGGCTTGAGGGTCAAAAGCTGGATGCTGGACTGATCTAATCAGTGAAAATTGCAGCAGAATTTTGACCATTGAATAGACAACAAAAACTCTCCTTCCTCCAGGTTTATCTACAGAGTCACTGTTCCTCTGCTCCTCATGGATGAAGACTAGGAACTTGTCAGCATCAGCATTACTAATACATCTATATAATTAATATCATGCATGAATGGAATATCAGGTATATCAGGCACATTATTATTTGTTTTTACAGCCCTTTGGTTTTAATGATCATGCTGGGAATTTTGTGGAGAAGAAGTCTAAATATTCCCATTTTCTTATGATTTTAGTGAAGATTCAAGTATAAATGTTTTCCCCAAAGCATCTGTCTCCTGTCCTTATCCTATTTCTTTTTTTTTTTTTTTTTCCTAGCAAATGCAATATTCTGTTAGCATACCATCTATTTTCATTACCCTTCTATTTTTCTTCTGGATTTAATTATATATAACAAAGACCATACCTGTTACTGATAAGAACTTCTTAAGCATGAAATCAAATCTGTGCTCATTTCAGTTTCCCAGTATGCAAGTAGGGCTCAAATTCTGTAAAGATGGTATAATTTGGCAGCAAAATACACGAGTCCTCATCAGAAGCCAGAACAAAGTGAGAACTGACCTATGACGTATAAGATAACCTTTGTGTCAAATGAAAAAGGCACATTTTTGCTTTATGATAGCTTTCCTCAGAGGGGTTCAGACTATGAATAAATGGGGAGATACAAACTTGCATAAAGCTTTTAATGTTTTAATCATCTTAAACTACTGAAAGGAGAAAAAGAGCAGTACCAAACAGTGATAAATATTAGAATGGGAGAACAAAAATAAAAAGCAATAAAATGAAGATAGAAAAATCATCCATCAACGTACAAGTTACACAAAATATGCAATTTAAGTCAGATAAATGATGTGTAATATTTTTTGAAGTCAGGCTGTGTTCTCAGTGTTTAGAAATATGAAAAGAATAGGGACAGCATAGAAATACCTCCATCTTTTGAAAAATTAAAAAAACCCTTGCTTTTATTCATCAGGAATGAGCCAAAAAGAGTTAAGTTTAAGTTTGATCTTGAATCAAACTTAAGGAAACAGTCTCACACAAATCAGAATTATATTGTATTGAAGAAAAGCAATATCCCTTTTAAAAGGTGGTATTTGCTTCTGCCTACCATCTCCTGCTTCTATGTATACTCTTAGGGAAATGGTACACTGCACCAAAATTCAACTATAATTGGCAATTCAAATAAAAAATGGGAAAGAAAACTAAAATAACCAGTGAAAACTCTGATAAATATTTCTTAGGTAATGAAGCATGCAGAAGCATTTTAAAATAAAGGCAAAAAACCCCCCAGAAAACAAGTTTTTAAAATTCTTTTGTAACCATTTGGTTCTGAGTGTGTTAAAAAATATACCTCCCAACTGTCTTAAGATCTTACCCTTTTTTGTTTCTAATAAAAGAAATCTCTAAAGTAGAAGGAGGCAAGCTGCATTGCCTTCTTTATAATGTGTGTTTTCATATTTCCTAAGAAATTAATGGCATTATTTCTGTCTGAGTTTCAAAGGGCAGTTATTCTCTCTTGGCAGTGTAATAGTGTGTTTAGGTACTATTTACTTAGCTCTTTCTAGCTGCAGTAGTTTCTGTCTGAATATTTCCTTGACCCGTGACTGATGTTGAAGAAGTAAAGTAACTTTTGACTCAACAAGAGGGACTGTAGGCAGCTCCAGAATGTGTGTGGGCAAACAGTTCTTGCAGCTGCTTATTTCTGGGGTCTTAACATGAAAGTGTTCATAAACAAGTCCTGTTCATTTTTTAGTCAGACTTTATGTATTTGATACAAATATTTTTAGACCTTTTATGAATGTTCATTTTATATGTGAACACCTCTGACATTGTCACTTGTGATCAGTCCATTGAAATAATCTGCTAAACATTAATGAAATAATCCACTAAGTGTTAGTGATGCCATTTATATTGAAGTCCAGCTTTGTTGCAGATGATGGCTGTTGAGTTTGTCATCTTTTTTTAAATAGATTTCAGTAGTTTAAGGTATTTTTATGGATTTTGCATGCTCAGAAGTTACAAGGTATCATCATCTTTCCACTGTATTTTAAATGAAGGAAAAAGGGAGAAGGCTCTTCATGCAGTAGCTTTGACTATTCTGTCATGTGTTCAAGGAGTATTTGCATCTGCTGTATGAGTTATTGGAAGGAATATTCTGTGAAAGTGATGTTTTGTCATGTGCCAGTGTTTGTGCCTACCAGAGAAAGAGACAAATAATCTACATGTTGTCGGAACTGGAATTCAAGAATAAGGTTTGCATTTAAAACACCAGTGTTGTCCTAAGGCTTTAGAAAAATGTGAGTAATATCAATACTTGCAGTCTCCTTTCAGAGAGAGAGATCTAGCAGCTGATCAGATAGTAAGAATATGAAAAGGAAGTAAGAATAGTAATAGTGGAGGAGGGGAGGATCGATGTACAAGGAAGAGTATAGCGAACATACAAATAGGGTAGCTGATGAGGTTGTTTTTGTTCTCAAAGGTGAGTTCCCAGGAATGCTACTGAGATGTGTTTACATTAGTAAATAATGACAAATTTAAAAATTAGAAATTAAGAAATTAGAAAAATCAGATAATTATGTAAAAACAGAGCACTCAAGCTTTCTTTGAATGCAGATTTAATTTATATAGCTTGGTCGTTCCATTGTATTTCTTTTGTAGTACACAGTAATTAGTCTTTAATCAGTTTAAATAATTGTTTCAAGATTGCGGATGCTGATGCAATATGCAAAAGAAAAGAAGGGGTTTATTTTCTTAGCTAGGACCATGTAATTGTTGTTTGCACTTATGTGTAGAATTGGAGTTAAAGTTCTGGTATGGTAATTTTTTTTAGAACTCCTGTGGAAGACACTTACAGAGGTTGCTTACATTGCAGCCAACCATTTGTTTTTATCTCAAGACAGATGTGTATTGTAGAAGGTATTTAATCATGCTGTACCCAAAACTAAAAGCTTGTGTGGTTAGTATCTTTTGAAAACAAGATAAGATTTTAAATCAGTCATTACAGAGGGACTACATAAAAATTAAGTCCTTTGCTTTGGTTTGCGGTATGAGGCTGAAAACCAAGTGCAGGTGAATTGCATACACTGGAAAAACACAGTATTGTATTTGATAGGAATTAATGACAAGCAAAATGTCAAGGAGCATCAGAGGCTATCTACTCCAGAAGATAATACAAGATGGAAAGTGAGGGTGACCCCAGCAGGGACAGCAGCCTTACTGACCAGGGCAAGAGCCAGAACCAGGGCTTGAGGTGGTTAAACCTAATGATGCCACTTTAGCAAGGGCTGAAGACCCAGAGCTGAGCTTTTAAATGGAACTCCAGGACCACAGGCAAGACATGTTCATGGAGGCCCTGTGTGAGGCTGGTCATGGCCAGTAAGACCTGCTAGTGCCCCTTTGTGTCCTGATGCATAGTCCGAGAGTTTGTCTTCAGACTGTCAGTATTAGAGCGTTTGAAAACTCAAACTATATTCTTGCACGTAAGGCGACACCATTGATGTATCTTCTCTGCATGTAACTCAGTACTGAAAAATTTATTAAGGTGTCATGGAGGCTGTTCTCCTCAGAGGTGTAGAAGAACCATGTGGGCAGACAGATCAAGTAGTGTGATTAACGTGTGTGACGTGGAGAGTAACTAAGATACATGATAACTGGTTAATGGCAACAGTTCAAAGCGGAACTGAGTACAAAAACTTAGTGTCAGAAAGGAAATTGAAGAGAAAGGTAGCTGAGACAAGGCAAGTCCACAGAGCAAGTGTGAAATTAAGTCATACAAAATAATATTACCTAGATTATCCCATTCTCATCTAGAACAACAGCTAAGAGCATACAGTTTTGAAAAGAAACCTGCATGTCATGTTCCATTTGTGAAGCATTTGGCTTTCTCTAAGTGGCTTGTACTACAAACATTAGTATATAGCTCTCAAATACAGTTTGTCATAGCTGCCCAACAGCTAAGGCTCACTAGCCAAATAGCTCATTTGACTCATGAACTTTTATAAACCAAGATGTGGTTTTGCAGTAACACTTTAAAGGATTCTTTTTGTTGTAGTATACAGTTCAAGTGTTAGCATTAAATTAGAAAGAAGTATATATATATATTAAAAATATATTTGTGTGTATATAATACGTATATTGCACACACACACACACACACACACACATATATATATATATGCCATGTTTTACAGGCCTTAGATTATTAGAGTAAGAATTAGTTAAGCTGGTAAATGCATTCAGATTGAAGGGCTAAATCAGTAGGAGTGGATAGGGATGAAATACAGGACCATGCTATGCCACAAACCAGTTTGCAAACACAGAGGAATCTTTACTCTTTTTGTCTGTTTAATGTTACATGATTCAAAGGCTCTTTTTCAAAATGCACAAAATAAGACAGAGGTGGGTTGTGGAACATTAGTTTCATTCCTCACAGTTTTGAAATAAAACCCTTTGACTTTTGTTGTTCCTTCGATAAAGAGAGCACAGTTTTTAGTTTTGTCAAGTTGTATGAATGCCTGAATGTATATGTGTGGGGAGTTTGACATTTAGAAAGTAGAAACAAAGCAAGTGTGTCACCTGGGTATTTTATCTTAACACCTTACACAACTTTCTTCTTTTTTAACTTTATTAGGCTTTCTAACTAGAGAATGTGAATCCACTTGAGAGTTGTTATGGCTGTGGAACATCTTTAGTATTTTTCTTCCAACTAACTTGCCTAGAAGAGATTTCTGCTTCTCGGCAACTAGCTCCTTTCAGATTGTGAACTGAGGTTAATTCCTAAGATTAGGTGTTCCAGTTTGGAGAGTAGTGTGTAATGAAGTGGTTTATTACCAACTGTACAGGTGGCAGTGTGACCTGATAGCTCCTGTGACCTGATAGCAGTTGGACATCTTACAAATTATGTATTATATTGCTGTAAATGTAGTATACCGGGTCTCCTTTCATAATGAGTTCTTTGATTTCTACAACAAAAATGCTTAAATAATTTTGAGTAATTTTATTCTTAACATGTTAAGACCCTCTCTCAAAAGCATTTCTAATCTGTTTTATGTAATCTGTCAGAGACTACTGGTATGCTCTGCGTCATGTGCATGTGAGGGTCAAGGAGCACTGACATGACTTTTTTTAGAAGTTTAGTTGCAAATAATGCCTAGATTTGCATCCAAGCACTTAAAGAAATGTTTTGATACCAGCCTGGAACTTGCAGAGAACTGTTTGAGGATGTGCAGCTGTTGCTTGCCAGTGTTGCTGATTTGAACCTCCAGGCTAGCTCTGTGGATTTTTGGCTGAACTTTTCCTCAGCTCAAGCTGTTTGCATTATGCATATGCTTATACTCAAAAGCTTAAAAGACACCTGTACAGTTCCACAGGAGTAGGTTGAGGTGGCCTGGGCATACTGTCTGCCTGATGTGGAGCCTTCTGAAGGACTGGTCTTTGTTGTGTTGGAGTCATGCCACCTCAGTTAGCTGGCTGCTCAGATGGACCCTATGTGAGTCAGGGAAAGTGTGGGCTTGGTACTAGGTCAGAGCTAACCTTCTTTATTATGTCTTGACTGCAAGAAAGCTGATTAAATGAACAAAACTGGTGGCAGACAACTCATGTCTTCATAGAAATGACTTGTGTCCTGAGGAATTCACTGGGATGCAGGGGTGGATATAGTGCTCTGGTCCTGTGGTAGTTCAGGAAGGACCATGTCTCTCTTTACATTGTAGAGTGGTTCAGCTGATAATTGTTCGAATATAGCAGGTCAACAGCATTTTCTTACATGTGGGATAATTTAAGTAGAATCTAAAATAACTAAAATTAGGTTATTTGCTACTTAATGAAGTATTCAGCACTTAGAATATTCTGTGATTCTTTTGAATTAGTCGAATTTTCGAGTTGGAAGGGATCCACGTGTATCAGTGAGTCATCTCCTGGCCCTGTGCAGGAGTGGTCACACCAGGTGCCTGAGTGCATTGTCGAAACACCTCTTGAGCTCTGTCCAGCATGGTTCTGTGACCACTTCCATGGAGAGCCTGTTCCAGTGCCCAGCCACCCTCTGTGTGCAGAACCTTTTCCTAATACCCTCCCCAACACAACTTCATGATGTTCCCTCAAGTAATGTCACCACAGGGAAGAGATCAGTGCCTGCCCGCCACATTCCTCACAAGGAAGTTGCAGACTGCAGTGTCGTCTCCCTTCAGTCTCCTCTAGACTCAACAGACCAAGGTGCTTCTCATGTGGCTTCCCCTCAAGACCCTTCAGTGCCTCCTTGGCCCTCCTGTGGGCATTCTCTAATAGCTTTATGACCATCTTATATGGGGGTGCCCAAAACTGTCCCCAGCACTGGAGATGAGGCTGCCCCAGCTCAGAGCAGAGCAGGACAATCCCCTCCCTTGCCTGGCTGTGATGCTG
>JANRGV010000075.1:54618581-54630331 GCA_024734035.1 Alethe castanea | reverse complement strand
TTACTTGGTCTAGCCTGACCAAACCTTGAAGTAGTCTTTGCTCTTCAGTGTGAAGATTACTGAATGTTCTTGGGTATGCCAAAGAAACCACATGGGGCTGATGACACAGGTCTTGCTGTCTTCAGGTGAAGTCTGATTGATGGAGAAAACAAGCTTATTTTCTCTGTGGGTAATGACTTCAATGCTTTGAAACAAAAGGTCCCTTCCTTAGATGTTTCCTGACCCCTTGTTCTGGGAGTGGAAAGATATAGCTGATACTTCATCAGTTAGTGGGATGGCTATTCAAAGACAGTTAGTCTCTATCTTGCATATCCCATATATTTAGCATTCCTTTTCAAAGTTGTGTAGGAATGACTTGAGAGGCTATTGCAGGCCCACAGAAGTAACCCTCAAGGTCTTCATAATCAATGTTCAAATTGTCCATATCCTTACATGATGGGTCTGATATACTATATCCCAGAAGCACACCATTGCTGCTACATAGTTTCAAAAGACTCCTTACCTGGGAATGGAGCTAGACTTAATTGTGGACCTCTAGTTTCAAGGTGTGATGTTTCCTGTATAGCATGAAGTGATGCCTGAGAAGGATCCTGAATTTAAATTACACTCTCAGTAGCGGAGAACTCCAGAGTTGACATTGTTGGAGATAAGGTAGAAAAACTATGTATCAGAGAGCAGCTCCTCAGCTTTGAGATATACTTTCAGCTGCCAGCCAAAATGCTGTATCAGTTTTGTTCCAAAAAGCTTTAGTATAGTAAGCGAGATTGAAAAATATGGTGTCTGACCTTGTAACTGCTTTGGGAGCAATACTTCTGATTTGAGTAGCCTGGAGGAAGATGACTTTCTGTTTGTAGATGCTGAGGAGAAAGCTCTCAGCTTTCAGTCCTGTTCTTACTCATTTTCAGGTTTTCTTCCGTGAGTTTTGAAAAGCAAATTTTGCTTTTTCCTTCTAAATTCAGAACGGAGATTGTTACCATGTTCTTTGAAGGAAAAGATAATGACACGTTTCAGACTTTTATTGAGCTAATTCCCCTGTTAAAATTTAATGGGGTTTTTTTTTGTCCTTAAATGAACTGTCATGAGTGCTAGTTATTTGGTGAGTATCTTTAAATGATAAGCTTAGGGGGTAGCATGGAATACATTTCTATGCTTACGGTATCACTGAGGTCTGTAGTAGCTTGTGTCTCCACCACTCAATGCCTGCTAGTTTGCAAACAGAGTGGAGTTTGGTGGCAACATATGTGGGCCAATCCAGTCCTATCCTTGGCTTAGAGTGGTACCATCCTGCAAGCTCGATGTCAAAGACTGTGTTTCACTTCATGGCCACTGTCACTGGTGGACAAGACCAGCAACAGGGAGGAAGTTACCACAGCCCACTGGCCGCTGGGACAGAGGTCAGCTTTTTTACCCTAAAGGGCATCCGGGAGGCCATGTGTGAGCTGTGATCTCTGCAGCTGTGCCTAGTTAGAAAGCACAGTCCTGTCTTGAGAGTCAGTTACTCCTGCCAGAATCACTGGGTTGTCAGTGCCTTGTGTTAAAATTCAGAGAGGTCATGGCCAGCCACTGTCACTCATTAGCATCTGGTGGATTTAAACCAAGTTATCTCCAGCCTTGTTATTTAGTAATCACTCTGTGATCACATCTGCAATGCTGAAGTGCACTTGCATTTTTCTAGAATTACAGAATGGTTTCAGTTGCACAGTACCTTAAAAGGCATCTGATTCCAACTTCCTGCCATGGACAGCGACACCTCCCAGTAGGGGTGAAAGTGCCCCATTTCCTTGAAGCTGTTTGTGCACTTCAGGATTGAGAGGAGTTGAAGGCCTTCCTTGTTTTTTTCCTCTGGAAAAACTATTTGAGAGGAAGGAAGCACCCTAGAATTCACTTACTAATTTCATGTGAGCAGTCTGAAGTCCAAGTCCTGATTATTTTGATTTTTAGCTAGGGATTTACTTGTGAATAAGGGAGAAAGCTGATCTGTGAAAGTTCCTGATGGTCATCTCCAAGCATCCATTTCATGGGCAAAACTTTCTGTTGGGGCAGCATTAGTAGCTGCTTTCTTTATCAGTGGAAAATCATTCCAAGTGTTATCAGCAAGAATTAAAGCAGCTGATTGCTGTATTATTGTTTTACTGAAGGTAAATAAATTATATGTTGGTAGTATTGAAGATGCTAAAGGATGCTGAACAAGAGTCTCTCTCTATGTGAGAATCCCACTGACAGCAGCATCTGATAAGTGGGTCATGAATGTCACTTTGTCTTCACTTGCTAACCAGAAAATCTGTCAGGAGTGAGTCACTGTGCCTAGACATTTTAGAGTCTGTGTTAACTCATATGTGCCTTTGACTAATGCAGATGTCAATACAAATTGCAAAATTACTACATAAGTTAACTGTGTTTGTACAATAGGTAGAAGACCCTGGTCTCAGCAAAGCAACATGACTGAATTCCAGTCAGCCACTTTAGATAGCTGTTTAATTTAGTTCAAGTTCTTCTACATATTTAGAAGGCAGCAGAGGTAACATTTATCATATAATAATAGAGTTTTATGTGGTTCAATGTTAAGCATGTATACTTACAAAAAATAAGCTAAAAATACTCTAAATCTTAGGGAAGAGAATAAAAAGGGTGAAATTTAATTAATAGAGCTGCCCCTAGTCGAGCACTTTAAAGAGCAGATGCATTCTGCTTGCACAAGGTAGATGGATTTAGCAGCTTTTGAAAAAATACAAGAAACAGCAGTAGCTAGCACTTAAAAAGTATGAGATACCATAGTATGGTAAATGTTTTATAGACCTACTTTTCTGAAACTTGAATATAGGTAAAAATGTGACTGTAATCTCCTTAAAAAAGAAAGGCAAGTGCGTTCTTTTAACTTACACTCTCTTTAGTACATTGAAATTGTACACGTGGGAGATTAAGGCTTAATTTTCACATTGCGGAGTAATCTCCCAGTTTTCAGTTTTGCTTGTGGCATTGTTGGCTAAACTGAAACTCATGGAATGTAGACTCCTTAATTTCAGAAAGCAACTAACTTAGATATCTAAAATATGGGAAAATGTTTGTCTTCTTGGCTTCAAAGCTCCCATACTGTTCTCTTATTAAAACCAATCATATGCTCATAAAATTCACAACTACTTTCTTCAAAAAAGAACCTGCTTGTGAATAGGTCTGGTTTTCTTGTCTCCTTAACAGTGTTTGAACTACTAATAATGCTTCTATATGCAGTTTTCTTTTTATGATTTTATTTCTTTTTTTGTGATTTCTTTTGCAGTTTGGCATGCCTGCTTGTTCTGTCTAGAAAGTGAGGCAGGATATGCTTAGGGACCTAGCCTGAGACTGTATTTCACATTCATAGACTTGTGTATTGTGAATTGTGTATGAGCTGTGAAGCTGTGGTAATACTGTTACCTTCAGTACAGGGGACAGGTGCTCTGCACTTGAAGATTTTGTCAATTCCTGTTGCCTTCTATCATCTCTGCTTAAAGAGTCACTGCACTTTAGGGCATACCTGCGAATCAGTTACATGGCATTTTTTCCAAACTTGATCCAGCTGCCTTACTGTGTAGCTTACACATTGGTCATTGGTTGAAAGTCTGATCCTCATACACACTTTTTAAAAAAAAATCTGGGTTCCTGTTTGTCTTGTGGCTGGCAACTCTGTCAAATTGTGGTGATGTTTCTTTACGGTCAACGTTATAGTCTCATGATGTAAAATTCTTCAAGTCTTACGTGACGCCTTTAAAAATTTCAGACTTTTTGCAGTCTAGAGTACAATCCAGAGTACTGAAGTCTAATCTACACTACATTGTGATGGATGCCTCATGTAAAGGAAAGATCACATTTCTATCTCTCACCCCTCTTTGCCTAAGACTAAAGCTAACAGATTATCTTGCTGAATTTCATAGATTTCATGTTTTCCTCTTGAAGGTAAGTTTCTCAGGTACTTTGAAGTATTCTCTCATTCCTGTGTTGCATAAAGTGAAGGTGTAAAATGCACCACACAATTAAGATGTCTAGAACCATAGTTCTAGTAAAACTGCCTGAAAGTTGAACACTTCCATAAAATTGTTAAAGTAGCTGTGTCAGTATGCTTGCTACTAAAGTTATACAGAGTTTTAGTTTCTATGCATGTTCTCGGTCTTCACTGAAGTACTGTGGTAATAAATGCAAAGGATTCTGAGTTGGTCATAGAAATAGAAAGAAATATATAGAGTTGGATGTGATGTCATTAGACGGAGCTTGTATTGTTCACAGTGGTAACACTGGTCACAGTTCAGTGTGGACCATGTACGTGCATGTAGTCAGTGCAGTGTTAAGAGGGACTCTGCTCTGCCAGATTCTTGGTGGTGGAGCACTCAGTCTCCTCTAGTGCAGAGTCAGAGGAAGCACTTGTCACACTGCTGGGTTATAGTCAGCCAAAACAGCTGAGGCCATGACTTGGAGAAGGATCTTCTTTTCTAAGGGGTAAGTGGCCTGTTTCAGCAGAGCATGGCTGAAACATTGATCTCTCAGAGATGGCTCTTACACTTGCTGTGACTTGTACAGCAGTCTTTTGGTAATCAAGGGAAAACCTATTTGTGTCCTCAGTGGAAGCAATATGAAGTGTGTTGCTTGAATCTAGAACATCTGAAACTTGTTAAACTCTGTAGTATTCAATCCTCTTATCATAACATTGTAAATGTTAGTGTCTGGCAAGGGCAGAGCTGCTGGAAACTTTATTCCTTGTTATTGCTACTGCATATCTGAAACTCCTGACTTTGAAAGTGATCTCAGTTGAGCCTGGGCTGCCAGTTTCTTTCAAGTTTCTTGTCACTGTTGCTCTGAGCTATCTTAGCTTTCTTTTCAGCTCTAAATCTTTCACTTCCCTTATTTGAAGACTTATTTTAAGGCATCTAAACTAACCTTACATGAAGATGGTGAAAAAAATATGATTGTGCTTTAGTTTGAGGCTTCCTACTGCCTTGAAGATAAGGTAGGAGGCAAAGTAGGTGAGTCCTACCTACAAAGCTGGTTTTCCTTTTTTTGTCCCAGAGGAAGCAGGAGAAGACAGTATGGCGTATCTGTGGAGGGTCTTAGTGTTCAAAGTTACTTTCTTTATGGTGTAGAAAGTTGTAAGCATTCCCATGACAAAAAAAGAAATTTTTGAGCACAACAGGGCAAGTGAAAGCTGGAATTTCAGGTACTTGCTCATACAGTACAAGTGCCTGATAGAGAGAAGACCAGAGTGAACAGAGCACAACAACCTGGTCATGTTTGAAGAGAGGCTTGCTGTTTTTGTTAAACTCTCCAGCTCCTTTTCCTTTTTAGCCTTTACTCCCAATGTGTTTGGTGTTTGCAGTCTTGTATCACTGTAATGCATCAGATGTTCTTGCAAGGTTTTCTGCACTTGGCTGGTAGAGTAATTTGACAGCTAACGGAGGAACTTTTTGAAGCTGCCTGCTCTTTTATGGTGTGCTGAGTTTGTGATACACAGGGGTACTTGGCTAGCTGCTGCTAAGTGGTGTGCTGAAAGGGGTTTTTATCAGCCTGACAATTTCTGATTAAGGCAGGATTGTGGATAAAAGGTTCTGCCTGGAAAACTCTGTCTTGCCAGTAGAATGTGTTGTGCAAAACTTTACTAAAATATGAAATTAAGAATAGAAACCAGATGGGATTGGAGAGAGATTTCTATTTATATGAATTTATGTATATTTGTGTGGTGACTGTTCTCTGGAGCATCTTGCGCAAGACTTGAAGCATAGATGTTTTGGAGAAGGGAGGGTTGATCTTAAAATCACCTTTTAGATTTTCAAGTTTGTTTTGAACTCTGCAGATGTTAAAATGTGGTTTCTGGCATGGCCTAGGGAATTGGTGAGTTATAGCACAAAGTTAATCAAGTAATTTTGAATTTTGTGTGCTTGCTGGAGGAAAGTGCAGCAGGAGAGTATTGATTTACTTAGCTAGCTTGGGTGCTTGAAGTACCATCCTGCGGGCTTAATCCTGAAAGAGTTAAGTTTCAAGCAAACTTTATATGTGGATCCAGAGCACCACTAACATCTTAAATTTACTTAGGGCTTGTAATTAAACGGTCTTTAAGGTTCCTTCCAACCCAGGCAATTCTGTGGTGTTTTATACTTCTGATTCCTATTTAATATTAATAAAAAGTATTTAGCAGCATTTACTGTACCTTTTCATAGTAAATGGCATAATTTATTGCACATGTCTCCTGGAAATGAGTCATGTAAACGGGTGAGGATGAAGGAAGTTGTTTCACCTTGTGTTACTCAAGACGGCACTTAACTGTCTGTCCTTCCATGTGATTCTCACTGTTACGCAGACACAATGCTGTTTTGACCTTTCAGAAGTTCATAGGAGCTGTTTTTACAAGTAAAAGGTAGAAAAAACCTGTTTCACTAAACCTGCCAGGGATTCACTCATAGTGCCAACCTCGTGGAAACACGCTGTTTTAAAAATTATTATTAATTTATATATTAACCTGAATTAATAAATTGATGTCAATATATAGCATAAGCAAGAACTTGTTTTAAAAATTTAACTCTTTTTAGATGACTAAATATAATTAGGGACCTTTCAGATTGCTAAATCACTCTGCTTTGCAGTAAACACTTTTTGATGGAGATGATTACAATATACTTTCTTGCACTTCTCTGCAAGCAGATTACCATTCACTTTTGTCAATTGCCATAACTTACAAGAAGCCTGTGAAAGCATTGTGGTTTGCAAACTGGCATTGGTCTGTAGTGATGTGGTCTCTCGTGTGCTTTTGGCTGAGGTAGTGCTCTTTGATTCCACAGTGGGAGTCCCAGGCTGCCAGTTTGGTGTATCTTACACGGTTTACTCTTTCAGATGTGTATGTAGGTATATGTAGCTCTTACATCTTAGAGATCCCAGGCCAACTATTTGAATAAATGTTGATTCTAGTGGAAGCTAGTGTGTGAGAGAGACCTCTCGTAACCTGAAGTTTTTACAGCATAACTGCTTTCCAGGGTAACTGAAACTACCTCTCTTTGTGAGATTAGTATTTATAACAAGGAAGGTATGTTTCAATGATCTCTGCCTCAGTGTGGGTAGTGATGTAACTGACCTGCATGCCCTGAAGCTCTTTCGTTCCAAGGATGTCATGTGCATTATAAGGACCTGGATATCCCTACAGAAAGCAGATTCTTCCTCTCAGCCTCCACAAACTGAGTGGTATGTAGTATGACTTCAAGCTGCAGATGGTTCTAACAGGTTCATGGTTGGTCCATTATGTATTAAAGCAGCTAGTATATTGTATTATAGAGGCAAGACCTTAAAATATATGCAAGGAACTTTCTAGCTGCATATGTTTATTTTCTATAAAATACATGTATATCTACATTTTATTTTCTTTTATTGTGGTACTTCAACTGGCAGCTCAACTCTTTCACAGCTTCAACTGTTAAAATTTGCCAGACTGCCATTGTGGTTTTCTGTGTACAACTGAGAAAAGGGCTTATTTTACTATTGTCTATGGAATTTTTCTTCCTGGAGTATGTCAAGTCAGAGTGGAAATAGAAAACTGTGGAATGNNNNGTCACAGAAGCAAACTATGCAAGCCTGTGGTTTTAGTGACCTAATACTTTAATCCACAGTAAAGAGAAAATAACTGAGAGGGCTCAGATCTTGTATTTCATTTTAGTATTTCTTTAATAGTTTTTGTAAATCTACTATTCCCACAGTTATCATGGACACAGCTGTATTATCCTCAAAATTTCTGCACTATTGAGCTGTTGCAATTACTTTTTTACCTTTGCTTATTTGAGGCATTTAGCAGAATTTACTTAAACAGAAGAGGATTTGTAGTCTGAATTCTTTCCTGTCTTCTGAGTTTCTGGATCTATTGTAGATAAGGTTTTTTTGTAGTCTTTCTGGTAGTTGTGGCTTTGTGCATGTTAAACCAAGGCTCTTTTTGAAATGCACTTGGAGCCTAATAATGCTGCACAATAGTTATGAAAAATTGCATCTAAGGTAAGATGCATTGATTATTTCAGTTCCCCCTCTTCCGCACCACCTTCTAAACTAGAAAAGCTTGCTTATGAAAGAATTTTACTGTATTCGTGTAAGAATTAATTTTTGTGGAGACATACTTCTGTTTCAAATAATGAAAACTTAACTTTTCTCAGCATATTTTTTTCTATGTTAATTTAGCAACTGCAAAGAGAAATGGCTTTTTCAGCTACTTAGTATTGCAGATTACTTGTTTGTTAGTTACAGCTGTTAAAACTGAAAAAATATGTTGCCCTTGGACATACTTTCAGGCACATATTTTTTGAGTTGACAGTTAAGACCTTCATTAGGGAAAGAAATTATGTTTTGAGGACAATTTATCATTTTTTACAGTTTTCCTTTATCAGTAAAGACCAGAAAAAACAACAAAAAACAAGCATGTGATTGAAAGTAATATTGTAAGTTAACCTGTGAAAAAAATTCCTAGAGCAGGGGAATATTTTTCAAACTTAGGATCGTGGCACATTTCAGGATGTCTTTCAAAACTCTGAGATTAAGTAGCAGGTAAAATCTTGGATAAAAACCAAAGCAAAATAACCATTCCAAAGTGTAGCGTATATTCCTGTGAAGTTTGGGGAAAGAATTTATGTTCAGGTGTGTCCTGGTTTTTGCTGGGAGAGAATTCCTTTATTCTCAGCAATAGGTACAGTGCTGTGCTTTGGAATCAGTATGAAAATAATGTTGATATCACACTGATGGTTTGGCTGCTGCTGAGCAGTGTTTACCCTGAGTTGAGGACTGTTCAGTGTTTTGTGCTCTGCCAGTGAGCGGGTGTGGGAGCACAGCTAGGTCAGGGGATGTGAACTGGCCAATGATGTATTCCACACCATAGAACCTCATGCACAAATAGTTAATAAACTGGGGAGTTACCTGAAATGGGGGCATCTTACAGTTCAGGGACAGGATTTGGTATAAGCCACTGAATGATGCAAAGGTTTTTTTGTCTATCACTTGTTTTCCTTGGGATTTTTCTCCTTTTTTATTTCCTTTTATTACTAATATTATGTGTTACTTTTTTTCAGTTACTAAACTGGTCTTCACTGGAAAGCTTTTGTTTTTTTTAATTCTTCTCCCTTTTTCCCCTGGAATGTGAGGGAGTGTTTTTAGTTGTGGCTGTGTGTTCTTGGTTGCCAGCTGGGTTTAAACCACAACAAAGTGTCATGCCAGTTTTTTTGCTTGGGTGAGCACATTACCACAGGTTTTGAAACACCCCAGAGCAGAACAAAGTGCTTTGCATCCACTTGCTTATTTAAGGTGACTAGGTGGATACAATGAGACAGAGTATTGAACACTGCTGGCTATATTCCTGACAAGGAGTAAACTGACTGCAAAAGACAAAACTGAGATGCCTGGCATGTGTTACTACTAATAGTGGTATAAATTAAAGAGTATAGCTAGCTTTCAGAAAAGTGCTTGGTTTGGCAAATTACATGGTATTCTTTCACTTTGGAGTGGTAAAGGTCATCTCCTTGTAATATGACAAGCTAGTTTGTAAGAAAGTCTGACTGTGTAGTTCCGTCTTTATTATTTCAAGAAGTTTGTGGCTGTTGCTGGTTATGTTTGAATCCAAGGCAGTAATGGGCATGATTCTCAGTGTTCCTCCTCCTGTAGTGTCCATAAGCATTTGCTGTTTCTTTTGCTTATGCAACAGCATGCACCTTTCCATGCAGTCCCTGCTTTCAACCACACTTTCTTGAGTAAAGATTTTTTTTGTTTGAATATGGTGGATCTCTATTAATAACGTCCAGCTGATGTCTCTTCTGGCTCACTGAACATCTTTTGTCAGGTTCATATAATGTGTAGCATCCGTGGTACCCCTCACACCACGAATTTTCTCCTCACGCTGCAGGGAAGAACCAGAGGAGCACCATCACTTTTGTATCCAGCAACAACAAGCTTGTGTTGATGAAGCGCTAGATGATTATGTTCCTCACATGTGAATAACTATAAACTATAAGGCAGGAGGATGGCACCAAATTAATGAAGACCTGAACCTGGCTTACTGTGTGGCAGGATATGCTGTCAAGTACTTTGATCAGTGTTTGATCCTTTTCATTCATTCTTCAACTTGCATTGTTCCAGATTCAGAGCGATAGCTGAGAAATTATTTGGGAGAAAGGCACTGAAGTATCAAATACTGAAATCTAGTAGCAATCATAGTTTACAGGTGTTTTCTTACAAGCTGCCAGCCTTGCCTGCTCAGTGATGTATGAATTGTGTGTTCAGTAAATAGAATCCATCTTTTGGAACTATAAGCAAACTGCAATTAAATTAGGGATTGCTCAATGTCTTATGCAGGTTCCCTCATTTTGCTAAGCTGCTTTTAAAATTCAGTTCAAGGCTTAATGCAAACTAAAATATAGTTTGAAGCTTGAACAGTAACTTACATAAAGGGTAAATAGAGAGGTTGGTGTTACTCTTATTCATTTAGCCCTTCTTGCTAGACCACAGTCATGTAGGGAGTTTCAGATACAGTGCTGCATTAATTGAGTTGTATGTCCGAGTGTGTGCTCCAAGCCTATTCAGTGTCAAGAAAATACTGTGGTAGTCTCTGTGGCATTAATCACAGATGACAGTAGTGACTTAAAAAGATGAGGCAATTTTTTTTGTAAAAGAGCTGGTACCAGCTGAGTATCTTGCCTCACAAGTCTTCTGTGGGATTGTCACTCTGCAGGATCACTCTAGCATATTATAGAGCATTCCAATGTCTTAAATTGCAAATCCACACAGACAAAAGGGTTGAATGTTTCTTACTCCTGTATCTGAAATGCGATTAAACTTTTCATGCTTCTGAAGTTGGTCTGGAGTCTAGTAGTATTTCTTTTCTGTGGCCACGCTGGCTTGCGTCCAGGACAACATAGACTACTACTTGCAGCTTTTAGGTTGATCTTTACATAATCCTATGGGTTTTCTGTAGTGACATTTCTGCTTTTGTGTAGTGGTAATGGAGCACATCTTCATTCTGAAATTTTAGGCGACTTGCAGAAACTACATGAGCCCATGAGATGAATTCTAATGCGAGCTTTATGTATGATCTTCATATGTTGTCATGGATGTTTCTTAACAGCATTCTTCCACCGGTGCGTACAACCTTTGGAGTGATGAAAGGCAGAATAAAACCTAATGTCAAGTTTCTGTGAATTTGACTTGGTCCTGATGACAAAAACATGAAGCAGGCTTGTTCTTGCTGTAGTTCCGTGGATCTCTGACAATTAACTTCATATGCAGAGACAGAAGTTCAGGGCTTTAAACACAATTCAGTTTATTGAAAACAGTGCTTGTAAAATGACTATTTGCATGGCTGGAAGCAAAAAATACATTACTGTTTGCTAGAAAAAAAGGACTTTCCTTTTTCAGTCAAGGTCTGGATGACCATTTTTAGAGGGGTTAAGCACTGAAGGCAGTGTATGTAACTGAAGTTGGATTATAAAAAGAAATAAGATCTCAATCTTCTGAAATTCCTATGAGTTCTCTTTCTGTAGACCTGTACACAATGACTTTCAGTTCCTAGATTTCATTAACCTCAGAGCTGTATTCCTCATTGTAATATTGATGCAAATAATATGTCCTATTTGGGGTTTTTTTCAAGATAGGTTTTTTTTTTACTATTTCTTCTTCTGTGATATTGAAGTTCTTATTGCTTATAATCCTATAACTTAATGTTTTGCAATAAGATCTTTTTTGCAGAAGTCTGATATGTCTGAAATGATGGCATGGTG
>JANRGV010000075.1:54550862-54561858 GCA_024734035.1 Alethe castanea | reverse complement strand
TTAAGCAGTGAGATTATCATAGTTATTGTGGGTTTTTTTTCCTGTTTTCAACAGGGGCTAAGTGTATGAAGGAAAGTTTAGACGTTCCTTAAGGAATATATATGCAAACTATAGTGTTAGAAATTTCTTGTCCCTTTATATATTGGTATAATTAAAGATGAGGCAAAAGTGTTTATAGAATTTAAAACCCTTTAAACTAAAATTTATATATATGTGGTGTATACAAAGAAAGAAATTTAAGCAGTGCTTGGACCATTTATGATATTTAGAAATAAATATCTGATCAGTCTAAGCACAGCATCAAAACTACATATGTGATCAATTTTTGCTGATTTCATGATGATGAAAAAACCATCGTTTAAGGTGATGTGGGGAAACAATACATATGGAAATATTCTTCTTCCAGTACTTTAGTCATTGGAATGGCTTGAGCACCCTGCCAGAAGAGACATCATACTAATGTGCAATTTAAAACCATTTTGATCTTCTGTTGCTGTATTTTACAGACCAATTTGTTATTTCTCCACTGCAAGAATGTAGATTGGGAAGGATTTTGTAGATGAAAATTTCTTGACAGAGAAGTTTCAATTACCATGTTGGTTTAAGTTTGTTGATCCTTGCAATGTAATATCTAAATGTTCCCTTTAAGTATATGAGGTAAACTGATAAAACAACAGTGCATGCTATTTTTGCTTTTAATCTCCAGGAAAGTGGTAATGTTCATGCTTTTTCTACAATTTCTTTTTTTAAACGCTTATGAAGTTTCAGCTGCTGCTTCAAAAATGCATGGTTGGTTGGTTGGCTGTTCATTTTGTTTTTTTTCATAAGATGCTGTTGCAGAAAACATTTCCATATAGATGATGGACAAGTTTATATGTGTATTAGTGGATTAGAAGCTATACTGGAAATACAGATCAGGAAGTGAGTAATGCTTTTCATTAACAAGGGTGTAGGATTAGATGCAAGGAAGCTGAAAGTTCCATTCTGTTCTGTTTCCAAATGCATTTGAAATGCTGAGTGGTTGTTGCCATAAATCATGGAGCCAACAGGTTCCATTACTGTGCTTTGTAATAGGAGAGGCAGTTCTATTTTTAGCCATAACTATAATTATTTCTACATCAAGATATTTAATGCTCTTTTTCCCATACCTAGGGGATAAATAAAAATATTCTCTTTAAAAGAGAGTGGATGTGGATGCACTTTACCCCAGAATAAGTAAAAAATGTTCTAGTTTGTTTAATTCCTTAAAATTCTTTGAAGTTACCTTTACCCAGCTTGGGAAGGATAACTGGATGTTGAAGACAGTCTTCTCACATAAGATATATTTATTCATTATTTAAGTCGAATACTAAGAGGAGATTTTTGTTCAGTGTTGGTTAAAGGATCATGAGGATTCAAGGGTAAGTGATGTGGATTTTCTCTTGAGTAAGAGAAGAGAGATCATTGTAGATTTAATTGTAGTTTAACATTTAGTCATTATTGTAGTTTAACATTTAGTCATTTTATAATTTCCTATTACTGACATTCAAGTAATCACTCTTGTCCTCTTGGTGCTCTTGAGATTATTTGTACGATGTTATTGAGGAAAATACAGGATGGCATTTTGCATTGCATGAGTTATTTAAATCATCTTTTTGCAACCTTAGTTGGTACTGTAAGATGTGGAAGAGATAGCACTTGTGGTATAAAGCTGTAGTCAAAGCTCTCTGGCAGCTATCAGGGAAAAAAAGAAAAGGCAATGTTTACGTCTTGTCCTCTCTAATAAAAAATCATCTCTTAAACAGAAGGTTTTACAAAAATGGTGCATGTAGAGCAGAGACAACAAGTGCTTCTTACCACATCCTGTTTGCGAAATACCAAAAATCCTATTACTATAACAGAACAGGAGACATCAAAATTATTACCAGTATCCTAAAATCACTGTCATTATACAGTATTCTGGAATTCTTGTTTACGTGAACTGGAGACAACTTTGTGAAGTCCTAAAGAGCAGAATGGAAGAAACAGACATTGACAGACCAGTCGCAAGTTCCTATGTTTCCATGAACTGCCAGTAAAATTTGTGTGTATGCATGTCTTTGACTTAGTCTGTTACAATCCCTTTGAAGAGAGAATGGCAGTCAGATATGCTGGACAAATCACTGCTTGCAGCAGGACAGTTTTATAATGTTCCATATGTGACACCTCAAAGAAATTTTTAGGTTATCTCTTTTCAAAAATTTGTTTGATGGCTGGGATCTGAGGTAACTATTTGTATCGT
Source organism: Alethe castanea (assembly GCA_024734035.1). NCBI lineage: Eukaryota > Metazoa > Chordata > Aves > Passeriformes > Muscicapidae > Alethe > Alethe castanea. Next base: position 54,559,598 of record JANRGV010000075.1, on the reverse strand, counting down.
ACATACACTCTGGGTGACAGGAAGACATTTTATCTGTGTCCTATATAAGAGAGGGGGACCAAGCAGATAATGGACTGCCACATAACACAGTGAATGTTCCCTTCTCTTTGTTGCCTTAGACATGTGGCATTCAGCTTGAATTTTATTTCTTTAAATGCTTATAGCTTTTTTTAATGTTTCAGCGACTTGATTGATATCTCTGTTTATGCCTGTATGAAAGGGAAGTAAAAAATTCAGCCTCTTCTTGAACATGAACATTATTGCACACACCTTAAAATTAAATGTGCACAGTTGCTTTGTGTGTTTTATCTGTTTTGCTGAGAAACCAAATGTCTGTGGTTCCTTTTGAAAACTATGAGCATGTGTTCTGTGTTTGCTAAGTGTAAACCTGGTTTTGTTTTATAAAGATCACCTTGCGTATTTCCTCCAGCTCTGGTTGTGAGGTTTCCTTAGTGCCACAGCACTCTAGCTTCAGATGATAGAATATTTCAAGCAGCCGTAAAGAGTTTGAGGGGATAGAAGTGCCTGTTATAAATCAGTGGAAAACATTATAATTAATTTCTTCGTGACACATGGAACTGTAATTAATAATAATAATAATAAGTAAATACAATTAGAAATGCAAGAAATGCCACCGAAACGCAAGATTACTTCATATTCCAGTTGTGGTTCTTTATGGTCAAGGCCTCTTCTTATACTCAGTGAGTTCAATATATCTGTAACCAGTATAATCTCCACGAGACTGCTTATGACATAAAATAAAGAACACTTGCACTGTTGTCAGACTGGTAGGGTATTCTTAGGAGATGGTGATAGCTACTTCTCATCTTAAAACAGTTGTAGAATATAAGTCAGCTATGATTACAGAAACTATCCACTCCAACTTCTCTCTGCCATCCTTCAGGAAAGCACAAGGCATAGCTGGAAAAGAAGTTTGGCCAGTCTTTACTATCTTGTAAAAACCTCATTCATGGCCATGAAGCAGAAAGGATCAGCATAAGTGGAGAAATATGCCAGCTGACACAAAAGAGAGTCTAGTCCTGAAAGACTGGGGTTTCTTTGCTAAAAGGTTTTGCTTAAGCAGGGCTCTCTAGCCTAAATGCTGGTTCCTTTTACGTGCCAGAAATTAGGAAATAGTGCCTATTTCGTGGCAAAACAGCTCTGTCAAAAGTAATTTCCTCAACTGATCTCCTAGTCTAACAGAAACCAACTGCAAGAGTCTCAATTCTTGGCTGGCCCTGATTCAAAGAGTTTGCAGAACTTAGAAACCTAAGGCTTCTATCTCTAAGACTAAAGGCTCTGTGACCTGCTGTGGATTTGTATCTTAAAAAAGAAAATCAGTGAGCTTCCCACAGCTACCTGAAAACAGAATTATGTAACAGTCCTGATTATGAAACACGTTAAGTATAGAGAGAAGTCTTGTAAAGATGGGGCAGCAGCCCTCCAAACTAGCAGAGGGTTATGAAGCTTCAAAAGCTATGCTTCTTGATGTTTGGTCTCTGCTTAAGTTACGTTATGGGCAAATTTCATATTTGGTGTTGGGGATATCTATTAAGAATGCATTTTTTTGGCCACAATATATTTAAAATTTGAGGAAAAATAACCTTTCTGAAATGCAAAGTGCTGTGCAGTGCAGTCTTACCCACATTTTTCTCCATGGATCGCCATTTCTGCCTTTTAAAGTTCCCACATGAAGCATATTCTGGCCTATACCTGTGTTATATGCACATCAGATTAAATTACAGAATGCAGCCTGTAATGCTGTAGAACAAAAGAAGCACTAAAACCTAGACATCAGTATCTCAGGAAATACCATCATTTTAAAAGAGCAATTAGCATTTTTCTTATTTGCATATAAACTCTTCAACCTTCAGAATTATTCATAAGTATTTATGGTTTACAGTATTTATACTGGGAGTTTTTTAAACTGATGTACTGTAGCTGCATATTGATGGTGAAGGTGTTTGTGCCTCTGCAGAATACTGAGCAGTTATAAAAGGAAGGATTGTTTGTGTATAATATGTACAGCACATCTAACAAATAGAATTAATGCTGAGGCTTTTGCGTTTCACCTCCCACAGGGCTGCTCTTGATCTGTTCCTCCCTGGTCGTTTGTTGGTACAGGGGGTTGCCTCAACCCAGGTGCAACATCTTGAGCTTGGTCTTGTTAAATCTCAGGAAATTCCCATGGGACCAGTCCCCCAGGTTGTCCAGGCCCCTCTGGGTGGCACCCCGTCCTTCAGGAGTGTCAATAGCACCGCTCAACTTGGTGTCACCTGTAAACCTGCAGAGGGTGCACTCGATGCCATTATGTCATTGATGAGGATGGTAACCAGAGCTGGCCACAGTGTGGACTCCTGAGGGACACCACTCATCCCTGGACACTGTCTGGGTGCAGCCATCCAGGTAATCCCTTATCCACCATGGTCCACCCTTCAAATCCTTTTCCCTCCAATCTGGAGAGAAGGGTATTGTGGGAGACCATGTCAAAAGTCCTACAGAAGTCCAGATGAATGACACCCATAGCCCTTCTCTGTCCAAAGGGAGATAAAAGAAAGACATATTTTAATTCCTAAACAACCCATTTTAGAATTGGTTTATAACCCATATTTTAGAATCAGAGTGTTTTGATAAGTCATGGAGACCTCAAGGGAGAAGAATAGTAGAGATAATACATTTTTTATTTCAAAAATAGAACGTTTCTAGATTTTTTTTTTTTGGTACAGCTACATATGAACTGAAGTTATGGGTAAAACAGGAAATTTTTTAATAAAGGGAACTTACTAACGTAACTAATGCAGCTGAGTTTGTAAAGACAAGTCTTTCATATCCTACTTCAGAGAGACCTACCAAAAGTGTCAATGCTAACAATGACCATACAAATCCACACATTTAGTAACTTTGTACATGAGGCTGCACATCAGGACAGAATCAGTTTTATAGTAAAGATTTATGGTCTTCAATAATCTGATTAACCACAATAAAATCTAACAACCTGTTGGCTCCATGACCTGGTAATTCTTCATCCTTGGTGTCAATGATGCATTTTTACTGTCATGAGAAAATCAGAATTTGTTGGAGATTTTCCATCTTTACACTGTGACAGAAATATAATTATGCACATACATTGTAGTATTAATTACTGAAAGCTGTGGAATTATGTAGCTAGTTCTTTCACATTTTTTATAATTTCAAAAGAACTCATGGACCTTTTAGAAAGTATGTCCTTGTGGGCTGCTACATTGCATATACAAACTCATTTTTGTAAATTATGACCCATTTGGCACCCATTCAATTGTATTATGGAAGCTCCAGGATTCTGAAAACCACAAACTAAAACCACAAAATTGTTAGTCAATTGTTTGCATTAATAATTTTTTCCCTTCTAAAGTTGCAGCTATTACCAACTGATTCTAGAGGATACAAGTATCATATTTATTTGTCAATAGGGATTCAGCACAGCTACCTGACTAAATAATGAAAGTTTTGTCAAATGATGTTGCAGTTTTCAGGGTATTGTCCTTTGGAAATGATTGTCTCCTTTCTCTGCTACACCTTGTGGCACTAGTGGACTTGCACAAAGTGAGAGTATGAGCAGTTCTCAAATGAAAGAGAATAGAGGAAACATGCAGGAGCAAAAAGCCCTGTATTTTACTCAATCTGCATTTTCTTTAGCAGAAGAAAAAGTGTTTATGAAGACAAATAGTAATGGAAATACATTTTTCTACATTTAAAAGAGAAGAGACCATTTAAAATAAACAGTTATATCTGTCATTCTCAGAGAATGATGCTTCCCTATAATTTACATTTTATTCAGAGGACTACAGATGCAAGCAGTTTCAACTATGCATCATAATCAGAGCATTTGCTAGTAGTTCTGTATTGTGCAGCATATATTACCATGTCCATATGAACTTATTTTTAAAGTTAATTATTGTTATTCTATTTCATCTGCATAATATTTAAATTTAAAATTAAAAAATAAAAGTTCATTCTTGATCTTGGTCTGTCCTGGTAGAATTTCCTTTCAGTGTGCAAGATAAAAGTAGAAGACCCAAGTAGTTCTCCTGCTCACGTTACTTTTTCCTAAATATAAAAGAGTAGCACCTTGCTAATACACTAGTCTTTATATCCCTTTACCAGGTCTCAGAAAAGCAACCTGAGAAAACATTTTTAGATTTTGTGGAATGCATAAAAACCCAGGAAATTTCAGGTGTGTTGTGAATAGCAAAAGTCATAAGTCTGATGGAGTCTATATTTTCTTCATAAAGAGTGTTTCATCAACACAGAACCTCAAATAGGGAACAATGCCTAACCTTGTTCCAATTTTTTGTGTTTTCCAAAAACTGCAAAGCAGAGAAAAATGAGGTTTAATGAGCAAGAGAATAATGACATTTTCTGTTCTTTTATGAAGATGCGCAAAAGTCAGTGGGATTGCACACTGCCATGTGCTTATCAGTGTGAGCAAGCCTCAGCTGTCTGTAGTCCTAAAGCAGAATTGTGGCCTTTGCTCTCTTGAGACCAGCTTTCCTCCCAGATGACGTGCTTTGAAAACAGACAAGAGGAGCAGTTCAAACACTGCTTCTTTTGGACTCCATGTGCAATTACAGCACCAGGAAAACTGAAAACAACTTTCGTTCTCCCAGAGTGGTGAGGGAGCACCTGTCTCTCGCTGGCTGGATGCCTCTCTGTCATTCTTTCTTGGGGAGGACTCACAAGGAAAAAACCATTGTGACTTTCAAGGGATGCTCCATGAACAGTGTATGAGGTTGTTGCTAAGCCTGGGCATGGGTGACATCCCAGCTGTGTGTGAAGAGGGAGTCTGGGGCCAGAGCTCTCTGGAAAGAGCTGCACAGCCAGAAGGTGGCTGGAGGGGTTAGTCTGCGCTGCCTTCCCCCCAGAGGAAGCCTGTAGACATTTTTGTTTATGGATTTGTGAAGATGAATGAAAAGTGCAGTGCGAATTCACAAATCAGGAAGAGTATGAAAACCATAGCTCGTATTTGATTTGTGCCATTGAACTCTTGCTTTTGGTCTCTCTGGAGGTTATAATGAAGTACTCTGGTTCCACTTGGTCAAACCAGCAAGAAGTAATTTTCTTCCTGATAAACTATTTTAAACTTTACAGAATTTTATGACCTTAGTGTTGCAAAGCCAAGACAGTGGTTAGAAATATGAGACTATGTTTGTCAAGTCCCTAAAAATGGTATCATCTATTAGGTCCCCATTAAAAAAAACCAAACAAACAAACTCAATATTTAGCAACTAGTTATCTGATACTTAGTGATCTAAATGATGTTGGAAAAGAAATGACAGAAGACAGACATAAACTGCCTTAACTAGAAAATAAAATTTTCTTTTTAAATGAGAATTCTCTCCATTAACCTCAGTGAAAGGGAAGATGCATCTTGTTAACTTTTTCCCCCATTTGAATATTTAGTAGGTTCTATCACTTTGAAGGAATTTATTTTGTATGTTTTAAAAGTACATTTATTTAATAACATTGTGATTTTTATTTAATAACGTTGATATATTATTTACTTACTAGTGAGAGATCTTGAAAGAGCAAGAGAAGATTTTGCTGTTAAAAAGCATAATGTGAATCTTCTTTGTGATATCAGTCTGTATATGGTATTTTTAGTAAGTAAAAATATTCAAGTTCTACTATAAGAGCAAAAAAGATACATTTAAGCATGGAGAGAAGAGAATTGCAAAAACTGCTCAGTAAAATGTAAAGTTGTTCCACAATGCATTGTCTTTATATATAATACATATATATATGTATTATATATAAAAATCTGTGTATTGCATTTGACTACAAAAGAGAGGAAAAAAGCTATGTGATAAATCAGATCTATAAAACTGATTTCACATAGTATGCATCCCATCTCATACCCTGAGTGCTATTAGTTGAAACCATTGTCTGCATTAACTCTACAGTACACCAGTACCAACAGACAGATTCCTAGCATAGATGATGAACTTTGAATAGAACCTGTGTTAAAGTATGGTACTTGCACTCAGTCTTGCTTGTTTGCATCTACACAATTTTTTTGTGCTGCAGAGATATGCCCTTAATAATGTCATCATGTTCAAGTTTGTTATCTTTTGCCTATTATGTGTTTTTTCAAGGAAGGTAAAAATTTCAAGTTCATCATGACCGAAGCCATAATTTTTGGCCTGCTAGAAGCAGAAAAAATATTTGCTTTTAAATCACTATGCACACATGCAGAGAGAAGCAGTCACTTACTTGCAATTACATCTGTTTTGTTCCTGGCTTAAGATATTCTTATAAGTATGAATTTTCACAGTTAGCATGGAAGAAAATTGAAGTCACCGTGTTGCTAATGACAGCACTGTGTGCTGGTGGAAAGTTGAATGTGTATCTCTGGTAACTGGGTGTCAAGCTGCCCGCAGCTGGCCAGGATGCATTACTCATTATTTTATTACAGGCATGAAGGACAACCTACAAAAAGACAAGAAAAATAATATTTTTCACATGTAGAAATGGCAGCTGCTCTACAGAGGCTAACTCCAAGCACTTTTAAGAGCCTTTTCTGACTTCTGCTGAAGTCAAAGGGGAGAGCTTCTTCTCTAAAAAAAATTATCTTTTTAGTATTAACCTGTGCTCTTTTTAGTCTCCAAAAGAAGCTGTAAAAGGTAGATGATGGTGAATGTTTTGATCCCTATCTGCCAGGATGATAAAACTTTACCATATAAGTCAATTTTAAGATCTGATTGGAAATACCTGCTTCTCTGTACAGAGCTAGAATATTCAAGGCAAACCTGAATATTTGCTTAACTAACTTACTCCACTGTTATTTTGTTGTGTTTAAAACACCTGCCTTGTAGACAGAAGAAGAATATGTTGCAGGGGAAATTTCTTACCTTTAGATAGTGGGTTTTGTCTAAGGAAATAGAGAGCTTTAGTGCTACCAGTTCAACTGGCTTTGACCAACTGAGTTGGGTAACTTCTGGTGCCTTTATGCATCAGACTACTTTCCAGGGGAATTAGGAAGTTTGGAGAGTGCTTTTAGATGTTCTACTGGGTATATAATAGTACAGTTATGAAAGAAGCTACTTATCTGACATTAATGGAAACATATAGACAGCAAAGTATATTCACAAATACAAGGTTATGCTGTTTTCTGATCCATCCATCCACACTGTTCATCCTAGCAGCTTCAATGCATGCCTTGACTCTCCTTAGAAAGAGCTGTGATCTGGTCTATAAACTCTTTAGGTTCAGACATCTCTTGTAGTATATGTAGCATTTTGTATAAGCAGCCCATTATCTCAAAGTGTCTCTCTAACTAGTGCTTTCAAACAAACAATTAAGAATGAAACACCAGGCATAGAGTTAAGGAAATTCATGAATAAATGTAGAATTCAATAGATAATTATATAATAATAGAGCAGAGTAGCTGGCTTTAAAGTAGAAATACTAAGTGTTTTCTATACCTAGTTGGTGTAGAATTCTTTAGTGACAAGTGAGAGTTGCAGTAACTTTTATAGGGGTGGCTAGATTTGTGGATTTTATCAGGAATGCTACACATTCCACTTCCTCTGAAACAGATATTAAAAATAGTCATTAAAATTGAGCATCTGTTCAGGGATCCTTGGAGAATGGATAAAATTGTATACAGTAAATAAAGTTTAAACACATTCATTTTAACAGTTCAACAAGCACAGATGTTTACATCCCTTCACAATATGCAATTTATTTGAAGCTCAAGAGTGAGTTTCATGGGTATTTAACTCACGCATACCTCTTCTCTATTAAATTAGAATGGAAATGCTCCTATGACTAAAATCCTACCCAAGGGTTTAAAATAATATTATTTATTTTGTAAACAGATCAAACGACCTCTATTAGACAGATGACTGTGAGAGAAGCAGTATTTTATTAACATTTGAATGTGTACATCTTCCATTCATGATATTTAATCAGAGAATGGACTCAACAAAGGGATTACAGTGAACTTCCCTGCTTTCAGGTGCATTAGCCATTGCAGCTTCAAAATGCAAAAATTACCTTTCTGTCTTCCTGTTGTGATGTGTAACACAAAGGATCTGAAAGAATAAAAAAGTGGAAGAATGTGAAGATCAAGGAAGTTGTGTAGTCTCAGGCAGCAAATTCAGAAACTGATTGCTGGTAAGGATTTCCTTGTGAGCAATGAAGAAGAGGAGCACTGCATGGGAATGCACTGTCAGGGGTGTCTAGTGAATTTTTACAGGGCTTTTTAAGGTTTTCATGTTACATTAATGGTTGTAAAGATGTGTGTTTAAGAGCAAGATTTTGATTCCCACATCCATGCCAAATCCACATAATACCGTTCTGTCCCCAGTAAGTTTTATTAGATTATTTTATTAGTTGTCTTCTTGAAACTCTTTGGAAAAATTATGCTGTACCCTTACATGTGAAGCACAAGCCATGACTGCAAAATGCCTAGGATTTTAATTCTAAGTCTGGTAACAACCCTATGAAGTATTCTGCAGCTGACATCTGGATTACATGTATAGAGTCTGAACATCCTTGGGCTGAGGATAGAAGTAAGCTCTGATTAGATTTTAGCCTCTTTGACATATAACTCTCTCCTTCTGTCTCTTGGCTATCTCCACTGAGCAGTCTGAGTCAATGCTGAACTGTGATATAATCCACCAGTTTAAACACAGCAGTTGTTACTGCATCAACCCTGAGGACAGTTTGGTGTTCAGGGACATATGCAAGTTGAAA
>JANRGV010000075.1:54325951-54339554 GCA_024734035.1 Alethe castanea | reverse complement strand
AGAAAAGAAAAGAAAAGAAAAGAAAAGAAAAGAAAAGAAAAGAAAAGAAAAGAAAAGAAAAGAAAAGAACATATTTCCAATGTTTCCAGAAAATCATTGTTCTTCCAAAGAAGAACCTACTCAGGCTGTCTGTTTCTTAGAAGTCTGTCTATGAAAAAAAAGAGAATGAGAATTATCTTTCCTAGAGTCTTTCTGAAATGTAGCTGAGAGTGGGTTAAATATCCCTTCCAGTTGTGGAGGGGCCAGCTTCTCTGGGCAGCTTCTGAAGGAATGCTGCTGTAACCTACTGGATCCCAACATGAGTTAAAACCAAACAGTGGTAGACATGAAAATTTCATGCACTACCTATGCTAATGCCTTCATAGCTCCTGTCTCTGTCTCCATTTTCCCCATCAAATACACAGAAAAGCCTAACCAGCCTGCAGAAAGAAGAATTCTTACCTTCCTGTCATTGGAACAGCTACCTCAGGGCGACAACTGCAAAGAAAATACCATGGCCAATGTGTTGGTCTGTGCTCCTAAGGTCAAGATCAAGCAACTATTTCAGCACACAGCAACTCCCTCTCAGTCAGAGGAACAACTTCAGAGCAAGTAAGAAGTTTAAATTGAAGTGATATTTCATTGAAAACATCTAGCATTAACTGACATTTCCTGTTTGTATCTTAAGATCTTCAATTTACATTTCTTGGATCTCCACTAGGTGCAAAACATTTCTCAGTTCATTTCTACCTCCATGGTTTTAAAGTTCTTGGGAACTAATTTTTCAATATTATGTCAAAATTATTGGAAAAATAACCCTTTATTTCAGGCTCTAATTAATGTCTTTCAGGCACTGTTACTGCATGCATTGTTTACAGGCCATAGCAACCATATTTATATCCATTCATCAGTTATGTATATATGGGTTCTCCTGTGCACCATGTACACTGTTTTCTCACTTTCCTATATATAGATAAAACACACTATTTTCCTCAAGGCCCATTTTCACATGGTTGTTTAGAGCAAATTAGCAGATCATAAACTTGGGTAGAAAAGAAGCACTTTATATGAAGTCAGTTCACGACAAAGAATGAGAGCTGATGTTTCCCCCTTTTTTTTCCCCAGTCCTTAAAGATCTGTGCTTCTTCTGCATCTACTCTTTGGAGTAAGTCGTGCCTTTTATTACCTGTGTGTGCAGAGCTGATCACACAAATCTCAATTAACGTGTCCTGCCCTTTCTTATATTTAATAAAAAGCAGGTAATGAAACAGTATGTTTCAGGATTCACCTCAAGAAGAGGGAAGGACATAGCAGTTTCATGTTACACAAGCTCTTTTACAGGGAATCTATAAAAGGAAAAGCAGCACTGAGACATTTCATTGCCTAATTCACATGATATAATCAATCACTCTGCACCATAACACTGGCCTTTTTACTCCTTTCTGTTTACATTGTGTGTTACAGGCTGTGATAGTATGACAATGAAAATGGACAGTTTTATGACCAACTACACCACGATGCAGGATAAATAGAAGACTCGTGTGGGATTGTTTTCACCCCTTCTGTTGGGAAGGATCAGTTGCAACTTCACTGTAACAATTGCCTGCCTAAACGCCTGAAGAGTGAAATTACAAATCTGGATTGCCAGACAAGCCAAGGAGCTGCTCCAAGTTCCAGGCATAAATCCTGGCGAGCAGTCCTCAGTTGGTATTGCAGGACTCACAGACACATACCCCTCAGAGCTGCACAGCACTGCAGACCCCAATACAGTGCTCAGAAACATGGCATTCAAGTTTCTGTCCTCATTTTAAGCTGCAGAACATCCACCTTACAGCCCAGAGAGCTGGCACAGAGAGCCACAGTCTACTTGAGGCTTAAAGACTCTGGGTTGACTGCTTTCATTTCTTTTCAGACCAGGATTGCAAGGCACAAGTAGCAAAAATGGTCACTTTTTAATGGACCAGAAAAACATAGTTACTGGATGGTGACAAATTGGAAAACAAGAAAGAATGGTGCTAAAATATTATATGAGAAATGTAACTAAAATGCCTGAAATATTGACAGATCTCTGCAAAGTGTTCTAGAAGCCTGCAGAAGTAATCCTAAAGCAGATTGTGTTCTACAGTTTACCAAAAATGCTAATTTATTATCATTTATAATGAATCTTCAAGATTCATTCTGGGCTACCATGTTGAGCTGCACGATATACTTCCCTATCACTGATTCGGGATCTTCACTCAGTTAATGGCTTTCCCAGTCAGGGTTTTCATACCTTGGACAGATCTCTCTCAATGCTTTTCTGCAGCAATTGAGGACCTGATAAATGTACATCCCATGGTGCCTGCTAGCCCTTATCTTGGGAGAATGGAGGCAGGCAGAGACACTGTTGGACCTGCTGGCTACTTCTCCCAAATTGAAAGGTCCTCTTGCCTGGCTTTTTCAGCTGCACCTGAGCCCCTTTGCATTCCCAGCTTCTTCCTCATCACCCTGACCAGACACAAGCAATCACATGGTGGTACCAGCTGGGTGTGGCTCAAACACAAGAGAAGTATAAAGAGTATTCTTGATCTCTGACAGATGGTGAATTGGTACCTTAGTGAATCCTCCTCCAACACAACAAGGAAGGGATGAATGCTCTGTGTAGCTCCCACCAGAGGTGACCGCCACACAAATGCTTACAATTGCTGCAGAGCCTCATGACAAAGACAATTTTGAAAATTTTGTGGAGGTTACTGGTGGTCTGAACAGTTATCTAAGTACATTTTTAAAAAATCCCAGTCTTAGAGACCACAAAGAAATTACTACGGAAATATTAGTGAGGAAATTATTAACTTTTGATTCACTGAAGGTTTTCTATTGTATGCATTAAGTGAGGCCTGGGGCCTTTCCAGTGATGATAAAAAGGAATACCAAATGACTACCTTTCCCTAACTGAGACAAGCATCCCATGATACAGCTTGTGTGCTGTTATGTGAGAAAGGATTGCAAGGTAATGCATATGCATATACACAAGAGTGGTGAATGCAAATATCAGGGACAACTATATTCTGGTAGTTCCTCATTTTCTGAACACCAGGCTGCACAGCCTTCATGGTCTTCCTGTGTCAAAAAACATTATGGGTTCAAGACTAGTGTTTGGAACTCTGAACCTTGTGGTAAGTTAAAAACTTCTAAGGTTTTACTTTAATTAGAAACCTGGTTCAGTAAAGTGTTGGGAGAGTAATGTCTCAGTGCAGTTAATTAATTCAGGTAGTTGTTTCTCTTGCTGCCTTTGAGACGTGGAAACTGAAACTTATGAGAAACTTCTGAGAGTTCCATACATCTACCTACATTTGAAAGGTTAAATACAGTTAGGGATAATGTATCTTTTTCAAATTCAGAGCTCAAGGAACCATTCCTTCTGCAGGTGCTGGCTGGAACTCCAGTTTTATTTCTGCTCTATAGAATGGAATTTTCATCTGTGGGCAACACTATTTTCTTCACTCAAAATGTATCTTTCCTCATAATACTGAATAATTTTCTTATCAATATTGAGTTATATTAATTGATTAAACTTGAAATTAATTCTAGAATGCAACAGTTTTGAAGTACTGATCATCTTATTGTACTACTTTTTTCACATTTTTCTAAGAAAATTTTAGTCTGAGATTGGAACTCAATCAGGGTCCTATTTGTAGCACATACCTGGAGATATCAAATTTAAATTTAGATCATTATGTCTTCCAATTATTTTTGCAGAATAATGTACAAAGCTAGGTTAATAGGTCTTGTCAGCTCTGAGTGAGACTTGTACTGATAACATAATGTGGTGCTTGAAGGTAGTATACCCTTTATTGTCTCCAGAATAGGTATATTGATGTTTAAGAAATAATTCTTCTTCTCATTTATCTTTTTTCTCCAGACTCAGTAAAAAGATATATTAGACTTGATCCCCAAGATGCCTAAATGTGCTTTTAACTTATATAGGCTTAATTTAAGCACAATTTTCAGTCTGCTTCCAGAATAATTTAGAAATATATTTGCCCAAAGTTTACTGAAATATTGATGAGCTTGAGTGCTCACAAAAGTGCTTCACTAAAATGGAGCTCAGTAGGAGGTCTCACTGCTGAACACTGACTCATTCGTGGACAATTTATATGAGCAAATGCTGAAGTGAACAAATGCTGTGAAGACAGTGCAAAAAAGGGGCCATGAATCCTGGGGCTTCTTAGAGGGCCTGCACTGTGTACTACAGTGTCTTTCGCTTGCAATGCTTTTCTTTGGTGGCTGTGCATAAAGGCAGACAAAGGAAAGCCAGGTTTTGTGTTTTTGGATATGATCCAGCAGCCTTCAGAGGTGGCCAAGAAATGCAAAGGCATCCTGTCCTGCATCAACAATACTGTGGCCAGGACAGGGGCTGTCCCTCTGTACTTGGCACTGGTGAGGCCACACCTTGATGTGGTGTCCACACCAAAGGACACAGTTTGTCCAGGTCTGGGCCCCTCACTGCTGGAAAGACACAGAGGTGCTGGAGCATGTCCAGAGAAGGGCAAAGGAGCTGGGAAAGGTCTGGGGCAGGGGTCTGGTGGGAAGTGGCTGAGGGAGCTGGGGCTGTTTAACCTGGAGGAAAGGAGGCTCAGGGGAGATGTTATCAGCCTCTACAATTACCTGAAAGGAGGCTGGAGCCAGGTGGGGGAGCATAAAGGAATATGCATGGTAATGGATTCAGGCTTATGAGAATCTGAGCTGCAATTTCACCAGGTGAAAAAGGAATTAAGTTTTGGTTCACACTGAGGCAATGATCCATTTTCATTTGCTTCTGGGGATTTCAGATGAGGTCTTCTCTTGCGGAAAACTTGCAACAAAATTGGAGTGGCCTGTTTAATACTCGTGCTGTGGCCTCAGGCCACAAGTCGCTGTTTGCATATATAAAACTGGAAACACAAATAGAGGATGCTGGTGATGTAATATGTACAATTACTTGGCACACTGCAATAAATCCTTGTAATTTTTCTCATTGGCAGGAATGCAAAATTCCTCACTCAAGACTTTGGCATGATGCTACTCTTTCCCTCTGACCCTGTCTTTTTTTCTGTTGCCATGAAATTGCTTCTCCCTCTTCTTTTCTCCTCTTGTCTTTTTGCCTCCTCTTTTCTAGTAGTCACATGATACTTACTCTTCTTGTTTGAATTTATTACAGTGTCAATATCCAACCCTAAACTAGAAATACACAGAAAATTATTTGTCTTGGCCCTATCCCTGTCCTGCAGTGCCTTTATTATTTGCCTGATTTGTTATTATAGTTAATAGTATTACTACTTATGCCTCCTAATACAGCACAAAAGCAAAACGAATTGATAGTAATGAGAAGCCTTTAGAAGCAATATTTAAGCAATAATGACCCCTGAGTTAAACATTTCCTGGCAGCTAATGACTGTCTGGAAGAGTAAAAGGTCTAAGACAAACCCAGGGGCTCTTAATCCAACCCACTATTAGCTGCCAGGAAATGCCTGACTTAGAGAGCACTAATGCTATTATACATCATAAAAACATAAAGAAAATCTAATTGCTTTTCTGCAGGTTCAAGAGCTAAAACTGAGTATCAAGTTGCCATGGATTTTTCCCTGCACTTATGTTTTCCTAGGTATTAATCACCAGAGTATTTATCAAAATAGAAACTAAAAATAATTCATTTGGAGTCAGTAATGTTATTTCGAGCTGATAATTCACCCTAACATGTAAGCCCAGGGAAGACTTTATTGCATCACACTAAATCATTATATAAATTTAACCCATCATAAATATGAATATGCATGAAATCTCAAAAGATAGGTGTCACACTGCCTGTAGACTACTTTTTATAGCTTTCTACATCTTTGTGCTGATACAGGAACAACAAACATTTGGAAAAGAATAAACATAGTTGCCGTCATCCTACCAATACAAGCTGGAAGTAAACATTTTTGGATCTTCTGTTGCTGAATAGATAAGAAAATATTCTCCAAGCCAGGTCAGTTGCTACTCTAGAATAAAAATAGTTTCCCAACATTTCATGACCTAGTAATTCATATGATTTATTGGATGTAGTTTCTCATATTTCAAATGCCTCTTACTTTTCCCCTGAAACATGCCCTACAGTTTTGTTGCATTGTACATTAACCTTAAGACACCAAGCTTCCTTTTCCCACTGCTCCTGCCTCATCCATTTACATCTTCTTGTTCTCCTTGTAAACAAATCTCGCCTTTTTTGACAGCTGTCCTGGTGTTCTTTGAGACAAAGCTTTGGTTTATTATTTATAAAGGGGATTTGCTGCAAAAATTATTTCCCAGAGCATTATGTTTGGATGGGAACCATAGCTGGACAACAGAGAGAAGGAGCTATTACCTGTAAAATGGAAGGCAGCTTGAATAAAGAAGTAGCCTATTTGGAAAAACTTTCTATTTTCCCTGCTAAATGACTGGACATTGCAATATTTATGTTGTTTTGTCTAGAGTACAGGTTGCACAGTGCAGCTATTGCCATAGTTTTGCTATTAAAACAAGCACTTCCACCCACCACAGATCAGCTTCACTGTGAAATGTCATGTGTCTTTCTTTTCTGGATATTATCCAAAGGCTTTATTTTTGTACATATACATCTTTATTCCAGTGAGCTCAAAATTTGTTCTTGAGTAAATGTTTGTTTGTTTTTTAAATTTGTATATCTTCTGCTGATTTAAAGTCCTAAAGAAAATAAAAATTTAATAAATGAGAGCAAATCCAGGAGCAGTTATACAACTCAAATAGCACATGCTTAGTCAGGGAAACATAACTCTATTGAAATGAAGAAGAGACATTACAATGTGCAGGTTCACATCTATAAAAGACAAAGAAACAGAGAAAAGTATAGCTACAGCCTTTTCCTACTTGGCTCCCTGTCCTGACAACTATATTTAGTAGCAGTATGCAATGAAATGTCTGTTGACCAAAAACTGGTTGAGTCTAAAAATCCTGACATTCCTTGATACCCGTTAAGCTACTAAATCTACCATATATAAACCCCGTGGCCAGTTCTGTGCTTGAACATCTAGGAATGCATATCTGGGTTCATTAGCAACTAACAGCAATGCAGATGCTGCTACTCAGTGAATTTTCAGTAGACATTTAATCTGTAATTCATTTAAGGATGTTCCAACTGTCACAGAAAGTTACATTTAATGCCTACTTTTCAGCATGCTATATTTGCTCTGAAACTGAGTCAGAATTTTGGTTCTTCAGCACCACAGGGTAAAGGTTAGAAACTCTTCTGTCACCTCTTTAGTCTCCATAGAGATTTGCAAATGTGTCCTAAAAAGTACCATTAACACACACAGCACAAATGGTCTTTGAGTGCATCTGTCATGTGAGACAGCCTAAGCTTTTGCCAGTCACAGCAGAGGGCAAAACATGGCCCAGAGTCCATTCCTCTCTGCCCCCGCTTCTCTTTGCCGCAACAATCTACTAAATCAAACGCTCCAAGAACACTATTAATGATTTCTCAACATGACTCTTTCCTGAGCTGGTAAAACCACATAGAAACGGTTGTTCTGGTGTTGGTTTTTGTTTATATTTGAGTTTCATGTACTACCCATGTTGCTAATTCTTTTTAGATAAGTGAGGAAAACCACTGAACCCAGATCAAAAAGAGTATTTTTGCACAGAGACTTAAAAGTTAAGTCTTATACAAAAATAATTTCTTTGAACACAATGTTCTTTACTGATTTGGGATTAGTACAAAGGACTGGAACTGAGTCCTACTGATTTGAGTTATCTAGTTTCGATCAGTCTTGCTTAAATCACAATGAAATTTTCCCCAGTTCAAACTCCAAAGACACAAACCTGCTTCATGCTTGGAATTACAGGTTTTGCATGAGAAATCACTAGGACAAGGTGTCAGTGCAAGGTCTGCCTGGTGCAGCAGGTAAATGAGCTAGCTTTGTGCCCTAGCTTTTGTGGGACAATTAACTTGTAGCTAGCTTTGATCACAAATGGAAGACTAGTAGCTCTGACCTGGTCCTCTTTTTTCATCTCTGCAGTGTAACATCCACATGGTATTTCTGCAGGGACAATTTGAAACTATTATAATGATTCAGTTACTATTCACCCAGTACCAGATTTCAGTCAGCACCTCTCAAGCAGGCATTGAGCTCACTGGGAGTGGGGAGGAGGTCTCAAGCTGGTGAGATGTTGATGGTCCAAGGACAGCAGGGTCTCCCTTTTCATTTTCATGGTGAAGTCACACATCACACAAATACTTAGAACTGTTCTATTTACACTTGCTGGAAAAACTTTAATCCTGAGGAAGCCTAGCTAAGATGGAACTGAGCCTGAATGCAATCTTTCCTTTGAAAAAAAAAAAAAAAGTCAGCTAAGCACTACACAATTTAAAGGAACTAGGATGACTGGAAATATAAATACCTCTCTGACAGCAAAATATTAGCATTTATTTGAAGCACCAGTGATTGCTAATCAAGTGCCTGAGAAATATTTTCACAGATAATTTCCCTATCTGTATAGCTGTTGCACAAGCACAAAAACAACAAAAATAATGTTGTTTCATCACTAACTTAATAATATTTGACAGTGTAAGAATGAAAATGCCTTATGGACAAGAATACACAGCCATAGTCTCATCCCTGAGAGTAGCCAGATGTGAGGCAAGCCTAATAAATGGTGTATGTACATGGAGTGATCTTTATCCTGAAATATTTTTTCAGATTCTAGTAATACAGACAGAGACTGGGAAATTATAACAGACAACAAGACAGGCAGTGATTTCTGATATCAAATAATTATTTTTCTGCTGTTGACCTCAAAATAAAGGACTTCCTTAAGGAGGCTGTGTGATTCTGGAGGCCATCCCCCTTGTTCTAAGAGGGGAAGGAGGGCTAACTTCACAGAACAAAAGAGGCCAACCAGAGTA
The DNA here is from genome assembly GCA_024734035.1 of Alethe castanea. Taxonomy (NCBI): domain Eukaryota; kingdom Metazoa; phylum Chordata; class Aves; order Passeriformes; family Muscicapidae; genus Alethe; species Alethe castanea. The sequence goes on along the minus strand of JANRGV010000075.1, from coordinate 54,330,655 downwards.
AATCCTATTGCTCCCACTAGGTCTGGTAGGACTTCCAGAGAAGATGGCTACATGCAGAATACACATGCCTCCAGTTCTTTTGCTCCCCTAGCTTTCAACCTGTACTCATCCTGGAGGCCAAAAGACTGCTCACAACTATAATTTATCATACTGAAGAAGTCAAGTCATGCTCCTTGAACTTGTTGCAAAACACGACAAGATGTGCAGAGGTTCTCTGTTTCTGATATTTTTGCACATATATATCAAACCCTTTCTGGTCAGTATATAAGTTGTAACTCAATGTGTTGCATATGAGGAAGTAAAATGCTTAATGAAACTCTGCAGAATGGTAGAATTTGGAAGTAAAAAGCTGGGACAAAAACACCTTTAAAAGAACCATAGCACCAAGTTATCTTACCTAAGCCAGAATAGATAGTCAGTTTTCAGACTACACTGGAGAAATTTTCTTGGTTTTGTTGAAAGTATAGATTGAGATGAACAAGTATCCTCTGTTTTCCAAAGTGAAAGGAAATACAACTCACAGGTTTTAGCATCAATAAACAAAGCATCAAATCAATAAACATAACTACAGTTTAGTACAAATGTTGCTTTTCATTACTTTACGCTATGACAACTTAATTTGGTGTGAAAGCTGAAAAAATCAAGAGTTAAAGCTCCTGTAAGGCACAAGATATATAACATGAGTTCTCTTCAGGCTCACTGTTGTGAAAATGCATGAAAAAGAAAGTTCCCATGTGTGGTATGTTGGAAAGCAGGAGATAACTGAATGTATAAAATTATCTCAATTTCATGGCATTGAAATTTACATTGGAATAGAGCTACCTACAGTCTAATAAAAACCCTGGGGTGTGTGTTACCTTAATATTTCTATTATTTAAAGGAATAGGCAGTAGAAACCTTAGACATTTAATAATAGTAACCACTACATAAAAATGAATGCACACACAACTTCCAATTCTAAACCATAAAATAAGATGGGCCCCTTTTTTTTGCTATCATTTCCCTCCACAAATATTTCAAGCAGCATTTTCACTGCAAATTGCATTTCCCATTTACTGTTACTATCCCCTCATTTAAGCATGTACTTATATCAGTGACAAAAGTACTCTAATGTGTATTTCTTCTTCACTTTTTAAGAAAGGAAATTATGGACAAGTTTTCTGCATGAAAGTTAATTCTCTAGTCTCACCATTTTCTAATAATATTTACCCGAGTGCAAATGCAAGACTGATTTAAAGTTCTGGTTGATTTGGGTTCTTGACCTTTAGCAGTAGAAGATTAATTTCCTGGGACATGAGTGGAGATCTGCTGGAGAACTGCTTCATCTACCGGAGCTGCAAGTATGAAATATTTCTGAAGGTGAGAGTTTTACAAGTTAAAGCAGCTGTGGCTAGTATGCTGATGGTATGCAGGTAATTCTGTCAATGTCATTGAAGGCCACCCTTGACAGATTTTATACAAAAGAGGTTATGTTAATTGAAACTGCTTTCCTTTATTTTCTTCTTGTCAGTGTAGCAGTCTGGACTTTGTTACTGATGTCTCCTGAAACTGGTCATTCTGTCTTCTGCTCAAGAGTAGTTTGTACTAGGATAATTGCCCGTGGAGTGTAAACTAATTTAATCTTGACAGCCTTGGAGTTTTGCATCCAGCTGGTGCCCTTGGACAAGACTCAAGTCTATGTCTCAGAGGTGTTCTGTGAACCATGAAGTTTGAGTCAGTTTTTGAAACAGATTTTAGTTTGTGCTTTCAGAAACACTAAGGCAACAAGGAAACAAGATTGACTCACAAAGTTTTTTTGAAAATGTTACAGCCCTGCAAATTAGGTTGTATACCTATATATGGCTTAGGCAGCAAGGTAGATAACAAGTGGAGGATTCATGTTTTATTTCAATAGAGTGCTTAGAGAATTCATTATATTTAGTTACTATTTTGGAGTCAGAGGCAGTTTTATATTTTATATTGCCCCCAAGTGCAGGAGGACATTTAATGTGATAAACTGGCCATAGAAAATCTATGAGAACAGTAAGTAACGGGGAAATTGAGGCAAGGAACCAAGCATGAACACTAGCACTGACCTACAGCAAATTTCAGAAAGCCCAAATGTTTATGCTGAAAATAAACATCACTGCAGGGAGACAGACAATGACTAATCCTCTCTTGAAATTTTTTAGTTAGCTGTCTCAGAAACTACAGTTATCTGACACAGGATAACAAAACCTATTTCTTTAGAGATAGTAAAACATCAGTATATGAATATTACATACTGCAAATGAAAATATAATTACACATTAATATTATTAACCTTATCAAAAAGAAAATGTTTCACAACTAAAACTAAGTGCATTGTCTTCCTTCTTGCTTGACTGCCCTTCAGGCAGTAATCAGCCACTTTAGGGAGATTCCCAATTTCTGTCAATGAGCCCCTCTTGAACTCCTTTGAGATATTTCCAAGGACCTGCAAAACATGAAAATTCTAATGTTCCCCTGAAATCTGCTTCAAGTGTGTATATCACAGACACTGGAAAGCTTGCAGGGCTCAGGAGCTGAGCAGAGAAAACTGCCCCTGTGTGGGAGTGAGGGCTCTGGAGAGAATGCCCCCCTCCTGCCCCAGAGGCATGGCAGGGCTGGCCAGCCTCAGCCAGGCAGCAACACTGGAGCCCTGAAGGGCACCTGTGTCCACCCTGAAGAAGGGGAGGGGAGGGAAGCCAACAAGGAGTGTCCTGATCTGGGTATAGCAAGTCCCAGGTGAAGGAATGTGGGGAACAGGGGCATACGCCATACATCATTTAAACATTTCCACGCTCTGCATCCCCAGTCGTCTCTAGATAAATTCTTTAGTGCACAAAATAGCTACCCCATATTAGCTTAGAAGACCAGGTGACCTGGGTCCGTGACTTACCCAGGGCATTTTGGTGGTAACCACAGAGACACACAACTTGACTGTTTCAGTACCTACTCCTCTGTATGCTAGATTATTTTACTTGCAGGTGGAATTCACTAAATTCAATATTGATATAAAAAAACTAGGAGAATAAAGAGTTTCCCCTCCCTATCCATCAAAATATTGTGGGTGTGCCAGAGAATTCAAAAGCCTCTGCTAGACAGGATGGAGAATATAAAATGGGAACCATAGTAAAACAAAACTAAAACCAGAAAAACTTATCAAGCTGATACATTCAGGATTCAAGTACAGAACAAAACCACTGATCAAAAAGCACCAGCTCCTTCTACATATCAGAGTCCTTGCAGGGGCCACTCAACACTTCATGAAAGGAATCCTCCACTCACAAATTTCAAAGACAGAGAGAAAAAAAGTGAATTTTAGAGCTGTCAGTATGAAACAGACCTTGTTTCACCATAAGAGCTCAGCCTGGACTGCTGTGCAGAGATGCTGGCAGTCAGGATCAGAGAAGTCCTGGTTCAGCATTTAGGGTGAACCACTATATGCTACTGAAGGTAATGCAAAATAGGAAGTTGGTATATCTTCTGTACAGGGGGCAATGACTGATGTACTGTGACCAACAGCACACTAAAATGATGATATAAACCATATACCCATATACATGAGTTATACTCAAATGAATGAGCAATTTCAAACTACACAACTTCTCTTTCTGTTCTTCAGAGGATGATATGAAATATCTGTTACTGAAACCCTGCACTGAAGGAAATACAGTGTCATTTAGGGCAGTGTTTGTGCCCAATTAAGAGGAAATTAGATGCTTTAGGCATTGTTTGTTTGCTTGTTTGTATGTCAAACATTTTCCTTCCTTCGGTTGTAAGATTTGTATAGAAATTGTGTGGAGACTGTCACTAACTGTCAATACATATATGGACTTTAGTCACAAGATGTCATTAATATTATCAGGAAAAATCTGTACATATTGTAAGGAACCACTTCTATTTAGATGAACATGTTGTTACTAGTCTGAAGTTTGGTATTTACCCTGGAGTCAGTGCTTGGTCTCTTAGGTCTGGCTGGATTTGTACTGCCAGTGTGAAAACAATTGTGTGTCAAGGACCGTTAAGTCGATGAAATTTTTGCAATCACAAGGAGTCTCATATTGTGGTATATCTTGTACTTACAGAAATCTTTTTGTCTGCAAAGTTTTGCCACAAATGTTGTGCAGACCTGCCAATTTTCCAGAGATTTTTAAATACTGAATTTGTCCAGAGATTTTTAAGCACTTTAGGAAGCGTGAATTTCATTATTGTACAGTTAGAGAAACTGAGGCATAGGCATGGGTAAAATAAATAATGTGTCCAGTGATAAGATACAAAGGACACACGGGAAATTAGGTAAGGAAAAGAGCCTGCAATAAAAACGTTCCTGATATTATGACTTTCTGGTTCACACACCACTCATGCTGCTCACTGATCCAGCTCTTTTAATGAAGGTGGTGTGTGGTATGTGTGCTACAGGAGATAAAACACAACTCCATAAAATTTCCATGTAAGTTTATCCCATAAAGTTTTCACTACTAAATATACTAAAAAAACCAAGATTTGTCATAGTGGTTATTGCATTTAAATGGCTCGAACACAATACTCTGTAATAGCTTTATTTCTGGCTCGTCTCATGTAAGTCAGTGAGATCCAAAGACTCCACAAAGAAGCTACCACCCTCTGCAGGAGCTGGGAAGGGCTGCAGGGAGCCCAGTTGCTCGGAGAAGGAGCACCCCTTCCATGTGGTGACTGCAGCAC
>JANRGV010000075.1:53916543-53929598 GCA_024734035.1 Alethe castanea | reverse complement strand
CCCTCCCCGCAAAGCAAGCTTCCTCACCCTCTTCCAATACACCCATGTACATGCACAAGGATATGCATTTACAAAATTGCATATAAAAGCCAAGGAAAATTAAATCATCTATTACATGCTTCTGATTTTCCCAGACACAAGTTACTCTCATTATTTCCTGCAGGATGGCTGAATTACCCAAAATACTCAGGGCAACTCAAGGCACTGTGGACATCCCATTGTGCTGTCTGATTCAGGTGATCTCAGAAGGGAGCTGAAAGGAGGGGAGCCTGGCAAAGACTGTACTGCTGAAGACAACAGGTTCTGTCATAGGGTCAACTTTTTATCCAGGCTAGAAGAATGTTTCTCTACAGATTCAAAAGTCTGTTCATTTTGTGGTGGGAAATGAGTGCGCCACTTCTTGTGCCTTGAAAAACTTGGCATGTAACAGTCAACCCTTTAATATGATTCAATCTGATTGAGAGGATGAAAAAACTACTCCTTTCCTAATTCATTAATAACTTTCTCAGCAAGGACAATATTTACAAAACACTTCTTTCTCTAAGGTTTCTAGCAAGAAGATTTGCAGAAAACTTTAGATTCTATGTGGGGGAAGGAGGGGGACACAAAGAGAGAGAAAGAAAGAATGTACTTCCTTGTTTTCTTGACTAATTGTAGTCAGAAAGTTTTGCTCGATTCCCCATTTCTGATTGTTAAAGATTTGCAATTAATTTTGAAATAGTTAAAATTCCCATTGACTTACTGAGTGAGTTCATCTTCAAGGATCATATGCAGAAAAAAGCAGTTATAGCCTTTTAGGTACACCCATCAGCATGAAACTTTGCTCAGCTGTAATTCTACAGACAGCAAACTCAATTCCCTATTGATTTTATATCACACTTTAATTCCACACATCTAGGTGTGAGACCAGAATCCAGGCACAAATACCAGCAGATATTAGGAGGGGGACAGATGTCATTCCCATCTGTGTGAGACATCTTACACCTTGGGATAGTGGTCAAGGACTCCAATCCACATTGCTGTAAAAACATTCTCCTTTCCCTTGTCCAGTCCTTAATCATTCTCATAATGTAAAGTTTCTTAATGTGTTCCTATAGCACCCAGTTTAATCTACCAAAACAACATGCCTTTGAGCGCACATAATAAGTTGACTTATTACTGCAATTACCTGCAGTATAACCACCATTATATTAAAGCTGTAACAAAGATGTTCTAATAAAATGAAATACATCCACTTCTAGAAAAAAAAAAAAAAACACAAAAGCAAATTATGAGAATGAAACAAAACGAAAACCAAAACCAAAATGAAACAAACAAAAAAAAGCCCTTAAAACAAAAACAAAAGCAAGAAATCCCAAAACCACGCTGGAGAAGGTAGAGAACAGAGAGAACAGAATTAGTATTATCCTTTTTCAATGTCTCTTTATTTTATAAAATATTGCACACATGAGTTACACAAGTTGAGATAATGAGAAATGTACATCTCTGCTAGGGATGTCTCTTAAAGCCATCATTCATGAAGGTATAACAAAAAATCACAGAATAATAATTAGTATATTCCCTTGGGTAAATGAGACAGACAGTTACGTTTAGCCCACAGAGTGTGTGAGAGGGAGTTCCTCTGAACCAAATTTGCTCATGTTGCAAACAGTGTTCAATCAATTATGGACTTATGCTTATAAAAATGCGTTTTAAATGCAACTGTCAAATAAAGGCACAGGAACATGAGAGGATTTCTGTGCTGTTTGGTTATTCAGATTTCACAGTATGTCACCCAGGATAAAGATGTATACATGCTGCCAGTGCTTGAGGCAGCAGACTTGCAAAGTGAATGGGTACATCAAATGTGCTGCAAATCTTCTTCTTGGGGTTCTCATCCAGTACCCCAGACTGCTGGCTCCCTCTGCTATTAGTGGGAATGGGAACCAAAACACCAAAAAGGTTCATTTTAAATTCATATATTAGTATGGTCCCTACACAAGGGCGACATGCAAATTTATGAAGAATTCCATATTTTTGGGGCCAGTATGGACAGAATTAAACGTAGAAAAGTGCTCTACCTTGCAGCACACAAACATTTCGTAAATGAATATTAACATGTTCATTTTTGATTCATCCTCTCTCTCCACATGAATTATAAGTCCAAACTAGAGAAGCAAAATATTTTTGCTTCCAAGCAACTTTTTTAGTAACAAACTGTTCTTGCTCTTCTACTCTCTCATAATCCCTTTGTTTACTCCCATTCAAAATAATTTGTGTTACATGATAATTGTGCAGACAGTCTAGAAGAGTCCAGCATAGCACACTGTATGACATAGAATGAAGACAGCAGAATCTTAAACATAAGGAGGAGAAAAAATCTGGGAAAGAAGGCATGTCATGAAAGCAGTTAACTCCCAGTTCCTAGCAAGCTGAAAAGCATACAGCAGAAGGAAACAGTAAAATCCAGCTGCACACTAAAACAGCAGAAGACCTGCTACAATTTAATCCTCAAAGGACAGCACCATTTAGGTGCTAAGCCCTCCTGCTGGATCAGTACACAGAATGGATTACCATCCCTGGAGAGCATGTTGCTGAGAGCTTCTCTGAGTCTGCCTTGAAATGATCTCTTTCCTCCTGCAAGAAAGCAAGCTTTTTCCCTCCTGACCTGCAGACTGAATACCTCACACTTCCGTACATACTTATTACGCAAAGGCTGGAATGCTGGACAAGGAAGACTAAATTTGCCACTCTTACCTTAAATATGGGGCCTCTGAGACAAGCATTTGGACTACGAAAATTAGATGAAAAGGGCTACACTTCCAAGTTTATGGGAGTCCTTCTTTCACAAAGAAAGTGATTGAAAATTTCAAAGATGTGTACAGGCAGCTAACAAGAAGAAAAGTGTGATTATGGTTCTAAAATCATTTTCCTGGGGGAATGGGAGTAAGAACAACTGAAGCCAGCACTGGGATCCTAGAAGGCAGAAAGGCAGACTGTCTTCCAGTAAGTGGGTGTGTTTGTTTACATTTAGCACGTTGCAGGTTTTGCACTTGTTACTGTGCACTTTGCTTAGCATAAGAATCATCCCAGCTTTAGAGGAGGGGCTAGGTACCTGGACTCACACCACTACCCACACACAACTTCTGACCCTGCCCTCTAAAGAGGGTGACAAAATGCCTGATGCCTTGACACTGCAAGTATCTTGAATGTGCACCCTCCCTTACAGAGATGATGCAAGTCCTGGGGTGTGTATTTGGGCTTAGCTCAGCATCACCCTCCCCCATCCCTCCAGGCCTGCCTCCTTATTTCTGCCTCCTCAGAGTGGGGAAAACAGACAGGGAGCTGGTACAACCTAACAGAAATTTAACAGTGCACACTTCAGGGTGGTCAGAATTAAATAATAGGAGCTAAATACGGAAGTCTAGTATAGCTTTTATTGAAATTGAGGGCTTTGGGATTTTTGAGGACATTTTTCTTTAGCATTGAAACCTCAGTAAGCTGTTGTGTCATAGCAGCATGATGGTAGGACTGCTAAATGGGTAAGACAGCACTGGCCAATTTGTGCTCATTGTGCAGGTACCATTTTAGCACTTCAACATTTTGCAGCCCAAACCTCTTTTCTTGCCACTGTCTTTGGTAATTGCAAGCTCTTTGCTCCAAGTGAAAGTGACACCAGTGGCCAGAAAATATTAAAATATGCTGTTGTGCCACAAACTATGGTTATATGAAAAAAACCCAACAAAACCAACAAAATAAAAACCCAAACAAACAGGAGAGTATCAGAGGAAAGGACAATCTTTCTAGTTCTGCTCTTTAAGATGGCTCACAGACATTTTCAAGCCTAACTTTCAGAAACCATAGATAGCTGCTCTCTGCAGCTGCATTCTGGGTAAGCTAAAGCAGTGTGTCCTGGTTACAGAAGCCACACTAAACACTCATTCACTGACATTCCTGCTTTTCAGTCATAATGCACATCCCTGCCTCAGCCTATATTTTGTATCAGCAATGAGGCTCTGGGGCAACTGCTTATCACTCCACAAGGAGCTAAAAGGTTACAGCTGCCACCAGAGGAATAAATTGAAGTATCCGTTACAATTTATTGGAGAACTTTTAGCAGAGAAACATTTGGTGTTTGGAGATGGGCTGCAGGCTATTTGTTATAGAGGCAGTCTCATCTATGCCCTGCAGATGGACAGTTTACAGTTCTTGTCTGCACCCACTTTCTCCACCTTCTCCTAACTGACAGGTTGTCTCTGAAGGACACTGGTGGCAGACATCCACCTTGCTTACTTCTCTGTCTCTAAACTGCAGCACAAGGAAAGGTAGCCAGCAAATATTGTAGTGGGACTTAGGAGAGTCTGTCAGGAAAGGAAAATCAGAACAGGAGGCAAAGATTGTAAAGGAAGAGGGAATAAACAATACAACCTGCCACACTTCTGCAGAGAGAGGATACATTTTTTCCCTGATTTTGGCATGGTGAGAACCACACAGTAGCAAATAAATACACCTTGGATGCCTACAAGGTGCAGCATCAGGCCTTTGGGACGAATTTCTCCTTCAGCACCAAATTGCTTTGCTGCTTCAGGGGAAGGCAGGAGAGATGAGATGCAATGCTTAAGGAAAGCTTTTAGATGGGTCTTTAACAAACATCAAGTGAACATGACTCTGGATTTCCCGCATTGGAAAATGGAAAGTGTTATGCTTGACAGGAGTTTGCCTGTCTCTGTAGCATAAGATGCAGGTGGCTGCCTGTAGTCCAGCAGGCTCCTGTTTTGACTCTGTCAGTGTTATTGTAATGAGAGAGAGTGGAAGTTAAAAGGAAGATGAAAGTGGCCTATGGCTTCAGAAACATCCTTTTTCTGCAAAAAGGACTGAGTATGCAAAAACAAAATAGTAAACAGTATGCAAAAATAAAATAATAAACAGTATCCCCAAAAGAAGATTGAACTCTGCAATCTTTTTTTTTTTTTTAAATAATACTTGAAAACATAAGAGAAAGGGGAAACAGAGGTAAAAGCCAAGAGTATAAATGCAGAAGGGCATGATGGGATCTGTTAGGAGGGGAAGAAACAGTGGTTAGGAAGAAACATTGGTTTGCCTTCCCTGGGTAACTCTGTGCTCCTGGAAATGCTAAATATAAGTACTGAGTTAGCATGACCAGCACTCTCCCAACTTGAGGAGTCCTGTCTTGGTGGCTAAGGGTCAGCCCTTTTGTTTGGTAGGCACAGTCCCACTCAAGGAGGTGCATCAGGGGGTACAGTCTGTATTTCTTGCCTGGAACAAGCTGTTTCTCCTTCCCGGATGGGACATTGTGTGAAGACACTAACAGCCAGGAGCTCATGGGCTGATCCAAGTCAGTGTGGACAGGTGGGCACAGGAGACGAGGAAGGAAATGCATCCCTCAGACAGACACGTTGGCCACGGCCCTGTTGTACATGCGCTCCAGGATGCGGTGGATGCTGGCAAAGCCTGGCCGGTCGGCAGGCAGCTTGCTCCAGCAGAGACGCATCAGGTTGTAGAGCTCCAGGGGACAGTTGTCTGGGCAGGAGAGGACGTTCCCATCCCTCACGTAGTAGATGACCTCCTCGTGAGCCATGCCATAGTAAGGCTGCATGCCGTAGGAGAAGATCTCCCACAGCACCACTCCGTAGGCCCACACATCAGACTCTGTGGTGTAGCGGTTGTAGAAAATGGACTCAGGGGGCATCCAGCGGATGGGGATGGCATCGTTTTCATTTGCCTTGTAATAGTCAGCTGAATACATGTTCCTCGAGAGACCAAAATCAGCAATTTTGACCACCATGTTCTCCCCCACCAGGCAGTTCCTGGTGGCCAAATCCCGGTGGACAAACTTGCGCTCGGAGAGGTAGGCCATGCCAGCAGCAACCTGCTTGGCGATGCAGAGCTGGCTGGTGCAGCACAGCGCCAGGGGGTTTGGGAGGCGAAGCCTCGTGTCCAGGCTGCCCTGCGCCAGGCTGCACAGGTTGCGGGGCGAGCGGTCGCGCAGGTACTCGTTCAGATCCCCGTAGGCCATGTACTCGAACAGCAGGCACATCGGCTTCCCGACTGCACACACACCTGGGGGAGCACAGACCACACAGGTCATTTGGGCAGCAAAGAGACCTGGGCTGTGCAAAACCCAAGAAGTCCAAAGACCGTTACCCAAAAGGGACAACAATGCAGAGAGAGAAGTGATCATGCAAATACCGTCCACTTTGCATGCATCCATCATGCATGCTGCCTCTTTTGTAGCTCCTTCATCAGGGATATAATGCTGAGCTTTGTGGGTAATGCTAACAAGTCATGCACATGCCTGCATGCACAGTTTTTCTCGACATCCCAGGTAAAACACAGACTTTTGGAGCTATGTTTGATTAAGAGCCCAATCCTGCTGAAGTTAGTATAAACAAAAGTATTGTCTCTTCCCAGGTGCAACTGCAAGGAGTTTCAGGAAGTAACTGTTAAAGTTCTGATCATGTTATTTTTAATTCTTTTATTTGTTGTGATTATTGTATTATTACAACAATAATATTGTTGTAGGGATGACACGTATGCAGGAAGACTTCAAAAGCATTCACAATGGGCGTGTTCAAGGGTTCAATGGAACACTTGAATTGCAAGGAAACTTCCTTGCAATAGGGTTTGTGCCTGTACCTTTTCTGGCCTAAAATGTGTTAACAACAATCACAAGGTTTAGTTGAGCTTGGTGTATTTCCCATTTTTCTTTTCTGTAGCCAAAGTACCTGTGTCAACCCATCTTTCCCAAAACTGTGGTTTATCCATTTCAAAATGTTGTGGAGCTTCCTACTGAAATAAATTAAGATCTCAGATGCCTCTGTTAATGAGAATCAGATCTGCATACAGCAGCTTAGAGCAGGATTGCCAGATAAAGGTGGCCAGCAGCATTTACTTCAGGCAAAAAACGACAGTTTTCTATAATAATATTTGTCAGCAGCTTTCTTCTTAGAAAATGCCTAAACAGCCAAGCTGCAGAGTCAAGACTTTTTAAAAAGAATCCAACAAAGAAGGATGTCCTTTCAGATGAGAATGGAAGAAAAGAAAGTGACCTTTTTGTTGCTGGCTATTTTTGTTTGTTTGATTTTGGTTTTTTAAATGCTATTAAGACTTCAGACAACACAATAGTAAGTGGGACCTATAAAACTAACAAGATTTGGGCTGTTTCTTTTCAGTATCCACAAAATAAATCAAAGTTCCAGGAAGTTCACGTCTTCCCTGTAAGACATCTGTGTCAATTTTACTAGACTGGAAGCAGACCTAGGTAGCAAGATGACCAGCAGTATACATAGTGCAGCGTGGGGAGGTTTTGATGTGATGCTCCATCCTGTTAAGGCAACAGGATGCCTTACTGAGATACCTAAAAGCTTGACAATGTTCGGGTTGTCAAACTCTGCCATGAGAGCTGCTTCCCTCTGAAAATCGGCCTGCATGTCTGCAGATGCTTCCTCCTTCAGCATTTTCACTGCTACCATGGTGAAAGGTTCATATGGCAGCAACCCTGGAGCCCTGCAAGGAGAGGGAAGACAGGAAACCATCAGTGATGAATACATGCATACTAAATATATGTTCTGTTTCTGGTGCAAAAGGAGAGGCTGACAAAAAAAAATTTAAAAAAAAAAAAAACGGTGGAAGGCCCCAGAATGAACAGAAGGAACCTTAAAGCCCAGTTTCCTCTCTTAGGACTGCAATATACATTGCATATTATAGAGATGTTTAATTTGGTTCAGACGAGACTAAATTCAATATAGCTTTTTTTGATCACTGGTCTTGCTGCTTACAGACTCATTACTATGTCTGGTAAAGACATACATAAGTAACAGGTTGGTAAGATGCAATCTCTCCCTAGGCTGAAGATCACATCATAAACTTAATAGAGGACAGAATAGACTCCAGTCCAAACAATTCACTTTTGGGGTGCAATGGCTGAGTTAAAATTAAACCTATTTTCTGTGAAATTAATGAAATAGCCTCCTTTCACATACCAGGCACAGTGGTGACTTTGCTATATCTGGCTACTGTTAGAGTGAAAGTAACAATTACAGTAAGTGTATTCCCTTAGTTTTGTAAGGAAAATAGCCTTTTTTTACTGTTCCCTGTGAATGCGTGTGTGGCAATTGTATGCATCTTTTATTCAACAGATTATAAAACCATTAGCTAATTTCAGCTGGATTTAATGTGGTGTAGCTGAGATCTAGAAAACAATTAATATTCCTACAAGGTTTGTGGAAATACAACAGGATGGAAGGGACAAAGGAAACCGGTGCTTTGTCTGAAGAGCAAGTTAATGTGTAAATACATATGTTTTGACACTGGCAAATCTTCAACTAAAGCTTATAGACACAAATCCTTAGGGAACAGAATCTTGACATGGAGCAACAAACTTGTTTTCTTATCCACAGGTCCCTGCACCCTCAAGGATTTTAATTAGATGGGCTTGCCAAAGATTTAGGGGTAGCTGTTGTTGAAGAAGTGTAACATTCCACTCTTCAAACATGCACCAAACCTCAGACATACATTTTGTTTCCTGGGTGAATTCTTCCCTGGGGCCTTGCAGCTAAAACACATTCCATACAAATAGCCAGCCAGAGCCCATGGAGGGTGGTGCCCATTTATGTATTATGTTTACTACACCAGCCTGACTGCCATCCTATTGTTCAAATGCCAGGTTATTTTATTGCTCAGTAGCACCTAGAGGAGACTCCAATTCGCAAAGCAAACTTCCAGCTTCCTTGTCTTTGACTTCAGACATATGGCAGTTGCAACAGTTGCACTTGGATGCTGTAAATGTCAGATGTCACTGGATGGCAGGGTGTCCATCAAGAAAGGAATCACAGGTGGCTAGATCACAGCTGAGACACTCAGGCAAGGAGATCTGGCATGCCAGAGCAGAGGATCAGACCCCACACTTGTCTGCTACTGCCTCCATTACAGCACAATATCTTCCTTCTTTTCCCCTGTGCTGGCAGCAGTTTCCAGCCTAGTAGGAGGGGAGGAGTATGAGCACCTACCACCTGCTGTCAATTCTCAGCACTAGAGCCAGCAGTAGCAGCTTGAACAAAGTAATAGAGAATTTAAAAGTGAAAATAAGAGGCCTTTACATCTTCCAAATAGTATCATAGATTACCACTCATCCCTGACTAGCAGACCTCACAGTGCCAAACAGGGTAGGCAGAGCTCAGTCCTGCCTGCTTTGGACACAGAAGCTCACCCCAGCTGATGTACACCCAATCACCAATTTTACTGAATCCTGTAATGTAAACGAACCTAAATGTAACCAAGTGAGGTTAAGCTGCATAAAGTCTTTTAACTGGCCCTCAGGCAAAAGCCAGAAATTTCACCTTTGGTAGCTCACGGTGATTCAGTGCAGCTCTTAGCAGACCTGGAAAACCCACAGTGATCTAGCACAGAGGCAGAGACTGTCTTGGCAGACAGCTATCAAAGTTGACCCCTTTCGTGCCCTAAAGACAGTCTTTGCACAAATGATAGGGGCACATCTGCAGGGTAGCAGTGGGAAACCACTGCCTCTGAACCTGGAGAATTCAGGTGGAGGGCCAGAAAGGGCACTGTTTTTAAAAAAATAGGTTAATTGTCTTCTAGAACTGGGAAGCATCAAAATAAACTTCCTTAGGTAATCTCTCTTGCAATTAATTAAAAGATGAGGAGAAATTTACACTGTTTGTGTACAGGGTGGACAGCAACAGTCCTTTGCCTGCTTCACCACCAATGGATTTGCATACCAGTGGCATCAACTGGCATTTAAGTACATGCCTGCTCAAAGAACTAACCAGCAGTGCAGTTAGGAATTTCACCTTGAGCATATCTAGAGAATGTCTGACTTAAGTACCCAGTCAGGTTTTCTTTCCAAAGCAGTAACTATGTAAAAAAATGAGGAGTAGTCTGAACCTATATTTGAGAATATGTCCTGTCCCCATTTTGCTCACCGTAACAGTTGGGTAGCCTGTCTTAGATCATTAAAAAATGAAATTAACATCTATTGAGTCTGGTGGAAACCTGTCTTTGTCCTATCCTTTGGCTAAGTTAATAGGTGAGCAGGAGACTGTTCTGAATCAGCAGGGGCCACTTTTTGAGGGGAAAGGGAAGGCTGGGAAAGGGAAGGTTTTAATGAACACCCACATTATTTTTCAGCTATATATGAGACAGCAGGTCAAAGAAATACCCTTTGCAGATGGAGAGAACATGAGAAGACTTCTGTCAAGAAACTCCTACCTTAGGAATGGCCCTGTCCCTAAGGAGGGACAACAAGTTGTGCATTTGTACTGTAGGTCTACCACCCCACTAGCAAAGACTCCACATCCAGGCTTTTAGGCAATCCAGAGCTTCAGGCTTATCCTGAACCACACAGCTCCAGCTCTGGGAGAAAACTTGCATGCTGATCTGCACTGAGCTGCACCAGTGCTCTGGTGGCTTGTGGGGCCAGCAAGGTCCTCCCAGGAGGAGAATCAGCCACACGGACCCAGCTGGAATAGACCTGGGCCAGGTCCTGAATTTTGCTTTAAGTATGGTTACTTCCTTATCCTTCCAAGTGTGAAGCTGTTCATGGTGAAGACAGCAGCCTTTCAGGAGAAGCTAGTAAAGGATAGCTAGACACTTCCTGTCCTAACATGTTGCTTGACCCAGGAGTGAGTAAACACTGAATCAGAACTCGCAGAGGCCAGCTGGCAAAGGCATCGCTGGCACTGAGTGCAGAGCTGTGTTTACAGAAGAGCGAGAAACATGAGAGCAGGAGAAGTAAGAGGATTGCTAAACTTAGCTCAAGATGGCCGTTTAACACACGCTGGAAAGTACATTTTATCCTCTGAGATGGGAAGGCAATAATTTGAGTTTTGATAGTTTCAGTGACCTGGATGGACACACAGCTTGTACTAGTGGACCAGCAGTCTGCCAGCAGTGCATAGAAATGTCCATAGCTTATTATAAGGAATTATAAAGCCTTAGAGGCACTTTTGACAGAGATGGTAAAAAAAGGAGGTCCCTCAGAAGCAATATTTCTGTGTCTCCTTCCTTGAGGCACAGAGAACAAGCATCTCTCAGGATGTGGTACTCCTCACTTTGCAAATGCTAAATAAGATGTGATGCTTTTTTTTAATCCTGGGTCTTTTTCTCTCAGTTTCCACTGACAACTAAGACAAAAAGTCTTAATTGAAAGAAATTGCAGTGCTGAAGTGGATGAAACCCACATAAAAGGTTTTTGCACCACTTTGGCACTTACTTAACTAGCACTTTAGTGACATTTGAATGCCCCTTAAGTCTTGCTTGATATCTGTGAAAGCCATTTCGAACTCAGCACTCAAATTGTATTAAAGCCCCGAGATCAGGGCCAAAGCAGCACTTGGCAAGAAGAATGCCTGCCCTGCTCACACACAGGTGAAGACTCCTGCACCATGAGCAGGAAGGTGATGCACCTCAGAGCACCCTGAGCACTGTGTTGAGGCTGGGACAAGAGCTGCGCCCCTGGTGTGCAGTGCCCCAAGCACAGCTGCTGTGCAGTTTCTATAGCTTTATTCTTGTTTCAAGCTCAGATGCATTTGGCCATCCAGGCTAACAATTCGTCACAGGCTAAGCATCTGTGATGATCCCTCTGCACACCCTTTGAATTTTGTTAGTTTTAGTTCTGTCTGTAATAAAGAAAAGTATACCTGCTTTTCTTCTATTAGAAATAATTTATCTCTTCATTAGGAAAAAAAAAATCTGTCACAGCTATTGAAACTGTTTTCCAGCTGTAACACATTTAACCTGAATGGAACTCATTTTCTAGCAGGTACAACAACAGCTTAACTATAAACACTACAAATACTTGCATTATGACTACTTTTTGCAAGGATAGTCCTTTGCTTTGACAACAGAAACATTTCACCAAGCAGATCTTGGCCCATGGTAGGACTCTGATCCTTCCCTGGATTTTTGTGAGGTCATCATACACTACTTCAGATACAGGTACAAAATCAGCCATGCCCCATAATTGTTAACTGCAAAGGACAAAGATAACTGCCCTAACTAAGCAAAGAACTCTGCAGCCTGTACACCTTCTTCTAGGAATGTGGAGATGGGACTTTAGGAGGAAACCGTTATGTCCAAAGGTTGTCTTACAGAAATTACGGATTCTGTCTAGAAAAACTAGACACCTTCCATCCTCCTCATTTTTGGGGTTGCCAGTTAAAGATTTTTCACATTTGTAAAAGTGTGCAATCTCACCTCCCATGATATTATCAGAAATGGGCTGTTGTCTACTATCTTAAAACAGGCAACAATGGCTGAAAATTCCAAAAATAAAAAGTGACGAACTAACTAAATGGGACACTCTAGAAGTCTAGAGATAAGGAAATGTATGTGTGTTACTCAAACACTGATATCCAGATAGCCACGGAGCCAACCAAAAATTGTTACGGCTGGAGAAAGGGGCCATGGAGAGGTAGGGCAACATTTTTCTGAGACAAGTGTCTTTGTTCTGTCTCCTGGAGATAAGCACAACACTGTACATAAGAGGTGCAGGAATGAGGCTGAGAAACAGGCGGGAATGGACTGCAAGGGAGGATCAAGAGCACCCAAAGCCCCCAAACAATTTCCAGAAAGGTCAGGGAGAAGGGTCTGCTCACAATAACTCACTTGTATAGGAAGCAAGAAAGTTAGCTCCAGAGCACAGAAATTTTACTATGAAAAGGTAGCCCCACAAAGCCTGGGCACACATGTGCCCCAGGACCCTAAACTTCCTGTCAGCTGAATTGATGGTGGAGCCAGGACCACTGGTCTCTCACTGATCTTTCTTCCTTTCTTTCTCTCCTTCCGTCTTTAATCTATCTTTCTGTCTCCCTTCCTTTTCACACTACCCTATTATTCAAAACTCACTGCCCTGTGCTTATATAGGAAGCCAGGGATTATAAAATAGCTATTTCCATGGCAGGTGTGTAATTTACTAATAAAAATTTGTACACTTTTGCAGATACTCTGACTTTTGCTGTTCCTTTCACTCATGAGCATCTACAAATCTTGGGTGGGCATTTCCCATTAAGGTTGGGACATCACAGGCACACAAGCAC
>JANRGV010000075.1:53831579-53844686 GCA_024734035.1 Alethe castanea | reverse complement strand
GATGGGAAACCACAGACATTGGTCTTTTTCAGGTCTGGATCGCATTTTAAGAAAGCATTTGTGTTAGTGACAGTTCAAGAAAACAGCTAATGCTTGCAGCAGTTGCACTAGAGCATCACCAGAGGGTGGCAGGACACTTCGTTGAGGCCACTGCTGCTGACTTGCAGTGCTGAGTTTGTACAGACACCCATCTCACCTCACTCTGCATTTGTTCTCTTGATCCACAAGACGAGTTAGCTTCCTGAGAGGGAAAACTCTATTTACTATCTTTATCCTCTTGAAAGACAGCACAGAAAATTGTGACTGAAATCTGCATCAGAAGAGTTTTGTTGTCATTCTTGTATGACAGCGTGTCTCACTGCTCAGATTTAGTGGAAAGACTAGACTCACTCTTCTCATGCAATTGCAAGAGCAGTTACTGTTCTCTGACTTTCTGCCTTTGAGAGCAAAGGCACTGAAATAGGGCCTTGTGTTCTACGCATTTCAGAGCTATCTTTACAGGAAGCAGTTGCTGGAATGCTAGTTTCCAGAATGCACTTCCCACAGCTTTGCATGGTTGCTGCTTAGCTGTGAGTTGTGAGTACTTGCAGCACCCAAGGTACTTCCTTAGCAGACTTGTTTTCTTTCAGCATTGATGGTCTTGGAGGGTTTTCCAGCTGGGACCGAAGTGGTACTTGTCAAGAAAAAAAGCAAGCAAGTGAGGAAAAGAGAAAGACATGTAGGTCTCTTAGAAACTTCACTGTGCTTCAAACACTTCCCACTCGTTGGCATGAAGATAGAGAGACATACTGTTCATAGGTGCACTGGCATGTTGTTGTTTTTCACTGCTGTCTTTGAGCCTGCTCAGTTTGGGAGTGTCTAGGAGCACCTCTGCAGAAGGAAAAGACCAGCCTTGGTGGAGACACAGCTATTGTATACACCAGGCTGTGTGTGACTTGACTGGACCAAGTCCTTTCCAGATAACCATTTCTCCCTGGAGAAAAGAGGATATTTTCTGCCCCATGTCAAAAAAATGCTGTGGGCAGTCGTTTATGTTCAGCAACTGGATCACACTATCATGAATAGAACAGTTTTGGTCAGTTCCCACATCATCCCACAGATGATGCTGTAGCCCTTCCAGGGAAGAGTGGCTATTGCTGTTACAAGGGGGGAGGTACATCCCTAGTTTTAACTCCAAGTTTAGCTGAAGCATGCTTTCTGCTCATCCATTCACATCCAAACCCTACTCCTCATCTTATACTAAGAGCATTCTAAGCAAGGTTTTTTGCATTGATGACAAGATGATGTGCCGAGATGACCTCCCACTTACTTAAGAGGACATTCACGCCTGGGTGGTGCAGACTTCCTGTGTTAGCCTAAAGTTCCAACTCTCTTCTGTCTCCCTCCTTTCTTCTGGATGGAACATTATTTAGGGTATTTTAACATTGGGGTTTGGTGGTCTATTTCCAGAATACATTTGCATCAATCAGGCAGGGCAGATGTCAAAAAATCCTGCCTCATTTAGCTGGAAGATGAAACTACTCTTCTGGTAAATCTGTGATGTGGTAGCAATGGGGATCATAACTTTAGGAAAACAAACCTAAATTATAGTCTTTCATGTTGTAGTGGCTGGGGGAAAAATGAGAGGGAGGAAAGTTGTCTGCATATTCTCTGTGAGTGACTTTCTTAACGAATCTCTCATTGAGAGTGACTTTTGCCAAATGCTGTTTACTTTTTGCTGTCAAATCTGTCTGAATTAATCACAAGCAATTTGATTGAAAAGTGAGACTCGTTCCCCTCTGCTTCCTAAGTGACACACAGACTGTGAGAAACAGCCTGCCAATGGCTCCATCAGGAATCCTGTGCCAGTACAACAGCTGAAGAATAGAAGACACTTTGCCAAGTCTCCATCTTAGCCCATGGTCTCTCCTACTGCTCTTCATGGATGCAGTTATATGGCTAGAGCTTGGAGAAGGCTTTACTCTACAAAATTCTTGTCTGTGGAGCTGTTCTTGCACTGCTGGAAACTTCAAAAGAGAAATAAGGCAAGAATTTTGTTTCAGCCCAGACTGATTATACACAGCTTACAACAGAGAGAAATGAAGCCTGCATAGCAGTAGATATGAATTTGGGAGGGTAAATGAAACCAGACTAGTGGACTAGAAAAATATGAGGGACTGGCACACCAGATTTAATTAATTGTGTTCATTTCCAGGATCACTAAAATTTTTACAGGCTTTAATGCAATCTTCATGGAGTAGCTGGACTCCAGAAGAAGCAGTCCTCAGTCTCTCATCCTGTGAACATATCCTTTTCTATAATGACCTGTTCAGTATGTATTGGTGGTATTTATTCTGCCCTTGCAGACTCACTAAGGAATTCTTCTTCCTTACTTACACTTACGTCACAAAAAATAAATTTACTCTGAAAGGCTATGACTTTTGTTTCCCCTCTTCTCAAGATATCTAAGTTACATGTGTTTGCTTTTAACTAAAGATATCTGATTTGTCCTTGCTTTTCCAGGTACTTCACAAAGAGTTAGATCCGTATTTGACCAAGTCACATGGTCAGTGATGTACCTTTCAAGGTCTAGTTATAGCTGTGAAGATTTTTGGCTGGCAATACTTGATGACATACAAATTCTTTTCTGAGCCTGACCAAAATGGTCTTCCATTTCACACAGCTGCAAAAAGTGAAAAACCCAAGTAAAAGTGAACCGTCTTCTTGGGGCTACCCTTTCCTGGATAAGCTGTTGACAAATGCAAAGCATAAATAGTATTTTAAAACCTAAGCATAAGATGTTAAGTTAGCTCAGATGCTTCCACATGAGCAGCCAAAGAAGTGCTCAGGAAGCCCTTGCTCTCCCCTGTGGCAGACTAGGCAACTACCATCACTTTTTTATGCCCTCATACACTTTTTGCAGGGCAGAGGCCTGTACGAGGATGAATTGCAGGAGGCTTTGTGCCAGCCTCTCTCCTCCACTTGATCCCCATAGGGAGCACATTATTGCAACTATGCTGCCTCTTCACTACCTGCCTAACACCTTTATTCAAGAGAAAGGAAAAAGGAAACTTCAGAAACCAACATACTAAGCCAGAAACATTGGGGATTAACTATATCATGGTCCTAGAAATCTAGAGGATTTTGCACAGCCATCCTCTGCCTTTGCACTGCTAATGCTTTGTCTAAAAAATCCTTGTCAGTTTGACAGAAAGAGCTAATTCTATGCAAAGACACTTCATGATTTAACTGACACTAGAATGGTGAAAATCTGTTTGTTCTCTGTACCTCAGATTCTCTAAGACAAGTATCATGGCTGTGATCCAGCCAAGCTTTTAGTATGAATCTACACTCATGTGCATCATCTTATCAGATGGAAGCAGTAGGAAATATAAGATCCATCATAACAGAAATATTCACTCTATTTCATATATATGAATTTGTCTCTTTAAAATGGATGTTGAATATCCTCTTTGCATGTGCTTTTCATTGGTCCCAACTTGAACGGAAAGCTTCTTTAAGAAAGTTTTTTTAATTGAGCAAGTCGGTGCAAAGGGAAACAGATTAAGAAATGGCCCTGAAAACAAATAGAATGACAATTTCAAGTTACCATGAACTTGCAAAAGTCTGAACAAACCTTTCATATGTTTGCAGAGTGAGTCTTATTCTGCATTATTTTTGGGATCTGGGTGGGGTTTCTCCATTATCATTTCCAAACCTTTTCTGCTGTCTGTACAGGCCTCTCAGATTATCCCATCCCTGGGTGGTATCTCCAGGTCTGTCTGCTGTTCCAAGGCTCTGACATAACAATAGTTATGTTTAAACAATACCTCTGGGAGTGAGCTTTCCCACCCTGTCTGTCTTTAGGATGGGTGGGAAACAGACTTTCAGCTCTCAGACATGCCCTGTGCTCTGTTCTTCCTGACTTTGTTCAGGTTAACAGCATGCACAAACACACTCAAGAGCTCAGCTGCTGTGGTGACAAGCTAGATATGGCTTACAACAGAACATGTCCTGCTGCACTAGTAAATGGCATATTTCATTACAAACTGTAAGGCTGCTCTATCACATTTGTTGTACTTTGAAGCACCTGAATGAAACAAGACTTTCCATCTTGGCACTGTTGAACAGCCAGAGCTAGAAGTACTGACCTGCTTACAAGCAGGGAAACATTCCAGTTATGTAAACAGCAGAGAAGTATTTTTTTTCTCTGCATTCCTAGAGTAAGCTGGCTTTAGCTGAGTCCATAACTTCTCTGTGTACTGTTCCCTTTGCTGCCTCCACATACACAAATTGTCTTTTTTTAGAACCATAGCCTGTTAAGTAACCCTGGTTAAGCAAGGGGTTTCAATATGTTCTTGTAAAAGCCAGCAAAAGATTTGGAAAAGAAATTGAGTGACCAGCTCTGAAATACATTTCCAAAATAAGCAAAAACTGCTATGCTAGATGAGGCCAAATGCTGCTCTGAGCAGCAATTGTTTCCAACAACAGTTGCTAATGACATTTGAAGAAAACTTTACAACAGGACAAGTTCAGACCTCCTTTTTTCCCTCCTGCTCTTCTTCTTCTTCTTCTTCTTCTTCTTCCTCTTCTTCTTCTTCTTCTTCTTCTTCCTCTTCTTCTTCTTCAAGTACTGACTACAATAAAGATTAATAGCCATATATAGTTGTCTTCCTTGAATATATTGAACCTGTTCAACCTGTTAAAGTCACTGGCCTCTGCCAAGATTCCATCCTAGTGATTTTCAGCCCAACTTCTGTAATGTGTATAGCAGAGAAGAGAACAAAAAAGGAGGGAAAGAACATATTTTTGCTGATTTAAATGAGTTGCTTCTCATTTCAAGTCCATTGCCTCTAACCCTTGAGTTATTAGTAGTAATAATTCTCAATCCTCTACACTTTCCCTTTTTATAGCTACATTCTCAATCATTGTGTTCCCAGAAGGAAAAGCTATTTCACATATATGATGGTTTTTCTGTTCTTTTGTTTGCTTTGATTTTAAGATGAAGCAAGAAAACAGGCATATGATGTTACTGATCTGGCTACATGACCAGATCATACAAGACTGCAATGCTTTTTATTCTTTATCTCTGAAGCTATAAGAGAAAGCTGCATCTTTTATTTTTCCCCACAACATATACAGGGACATGAAATTCATGGAGTGCAAGAATAGTGTCACAGCAATGCACAGTGGGCTCTGCTTTTCCTTCATTTGGATTGGATCTCCACCTTGACCGCAACAGAAGGCAGGTGGAAATTATGCTTGAAGTAAAAATACAAATCTGAGATTCTTCTTGTGCAGCTCGAGCTCACTTCTTCACTCATTTATTCAGGAATGTTATTGGCAGTGTATGTTGCAATCAATCCAATCCTACATTCATCCTACTAAATTGACTTCACCCTATCAACAAAAATGTTATAAATTTTCTGGTTCATTGCCTTTTCAAATTCAGCTTGAACAAATAACTATTTGATTTCCAACACGGAGTGCAATTGCTTCACTTTATCTTGACTCTTTCAGATGTATTTCAGGCAGAAGACAGAGCCGAACAGATAGATTAACTTCACCTATTTGATAACTAGTATCCACGGAGTCCTCAAAGTAAGGCTTCTCTGGAATGTCAGAGATAACGAAAGCCCCATATAACTAAACAAACAGCTCAGAACAATAAAGTGATCCATGCAATTTCCTGTATTGTCTCTCTGGAATCCATGGCTCATGAGGCTCCTAAGTGAGCAGAAAAAAAGACACCCACTCAGCCAAAAAGAGAGGTACCACCGTAAAACAAACACCCTGCAAGAGCTGTGTCAGCTGCAGTGGGTGTTATTTCACCTTTTCGAGCTGCAATCAAAATTGAGATTACCAGGAAAAAGAAACAGCTGGAGAAGTTTGAAAGACGTGTGCATCAGTTCTTGCTCAGAAGCAGTAATTCCACTTTGATGCCAGCATTAGCATTTATAAGTGTGGAAAATACAATATGAAAATCTAATTTTCAGGTGCACAACAGAGATTCCTTTCATATAAACATATGGAAATGGGGACCATGTTCTAAGATGCTGAATACTGCCCTCTTTCTACTGAATCCAGGGAGAGTTGTGTTGGTGGGTGCATTGTTTTGCAAGATGTAGTTTATCTGAGTAGCAAGTAGCATTATATATATTCACATGCCTGCATTAATTATTGAAAAGTTCATGGATTTGTGGAATGAGATTTTTTTGGTCCCTATGTCATTTTATTCCTGTTGGATTTTCTATTTTTTTTAATTACTTGGAAATTTTTTTTAAAATTACTTTTTTTCCAATTTGAAGATAGAGTCAGATGCTTTTTTGAGTAAGTACCAAATGCTTACTTACCATCCTGTGTTTGGTATTTGGGTGTGAAACAATAAAACTGTTGTTCAGCTTAAGCTGACTTTAAAGGACTCTGTATATCATCCACATAATTCTGCATCTTCACTAGAAATAAGCTTATAAATAAAATCAGAAGAACGGCGTGAAGCCAACAGACCTGCAAGCCCCTGTTTCTATCAACAGATACCCTTGTTAAATGTTTGTTAAACTACTATGAAGTTGTTGGTCCAGTTAAAGAATCCAGCAATAGTTGTACAGAGTAGACAGCCCTGTAAGAGGCACAGCCGTAATTTAGACTAATTCAGTGTGTGCAGCAGGACTAATTTTGTCAGCACTCTTTATTTATTATGACTCCTGCCTCACTCAGAGCAAGCAGCTTTGTCCAAACAGCCAAGAAGACAAGATATCTGTGTTATTTCCCAGTCTTTGAGTAACCACTTTTGCAATCTGAGTGTATCACTAGAACTTTTCAAGTGGTCTTAAATATATTATTAAGGTAGCAGACAGATATTGCATGTTTCCTGCATGTTTTCTCAGAAAAAAAAAAAGTGTTCTAGACAAAATGCAAACTTTAAAACATTTGGAAGGCAAAAACAACAGTTTGCCAGAAGATGGCTGTTTCACAACAGCTCTCAAGTTTTCAAAACTTATTTTCAATGTGCGCTAAAGGAAAAACAAAGCTCTTTCAATGCTTTTAGGAGGCAGAATCATTACAAAATGGCTCTCCCCTGACATAGAAGTCCACTCTTTACATCTCAGCAGCAAATCTGCCATGTTTGGCTTGAGAATCCTCTCAAACCGTATGTAAGACAAAATAATGTTTGGTAAATTAGGATATTTTGGAAGCCTTTGGGCATATCTAGCGGTTCTATGAACTCTAAACCAAATGCCACCTTGCAGATGACATATTTTCAGGTTTTTTCTTTTTTTCTTTTGTGGGGGGAGAAGTTGTATTTTTTAATATATTTTAGTCCTTTCTTAGTCCTACATTTATTGTCTGAATATAACTCTATCCATTTTTCTTGAAAATAAATTTTTAAAAAACAAAATAAAACAAATGCATAAATAAACAAACAAACAAACAAACCTGCAGCATGGAGAGCATGTAAAAAAATCATGTCAATAGAGTAGAGCCATAAGCTTTCCAGAAAGACCCATGTGCTTCATGCTGGTTTTATTTGTTTGTACAGTGCAGAAGCACAACTTGTAAGTTCTATATGTTCATCCATAGGATGCCAAAACATTTGCCAGTGAACTTAGCATCTTGCCATTTAACCTTTAGCCACAAGTATGCAGACTATTTAACAAGGCAGGCCAAGGAAGTAGAAGTTTTAAGCATACTTGTGTAGTGATCTTAGAATTTTAATGTGTAAGTGGTCAAATCTTTTTATATTCAAAGCCCAGAAAAATAAATGAGCTTTCCCATTTTGCTTCATGTGACTGTTAAATATTGTTTTATGAAACAATAATCAATGTGACTTTCCAAGGTCATGTGCATGTTAGTGACAGAATTCAAATATAAAATGTCAATGCACTCTTAATTAGGTCAAGATGTCTGAACAAAATTCCTTCTGTCCAAAGCAGCCTCCTACTCCATGTGCAGGATAATTAAAATAAATTATGCCCATGAGAAAAGCCATGCTCTAACATCAAAATCCCATTTATCTAGATAAGTTTCAAATCCCTCCTTGTTTTGTTCTGGTAAAGTTCATCTGTCTTTATTTGCAACTGATCTGGCTTTGCTTAACTTTAGGGCAGTGGGTTGTTGGGGGAATATTTGCCTCTGTAGTTTCCATGATTAGGTTTAGATCATTGAAAATAGGAGTCCTTAGCCCTTTCTGCTTTCCAACTCCCCTCATGCTCTTTATCTTAACCTTTGTTAGTGACCTTTAAGTCTCCATTCTTGGCTATCCTCAAGAAGCAACAATCCAGAGTAATCAACAGGTCCATTTCACCCTGAGGTCATAAGGTGAGGCAATGGTTTAGATTTTAGGTAAACACCATACTTTGGTATAACAGTGGACAGTACATTTCACTGCATCTGTACTCTGGGGAGAAGGCTTGAGACAGGCAGTCGTGCCAAAGACACAGGAACAGGATGAAATGCTCTAATATTTATTTTTCTAATAGACACTTCATTTCCTGTTCTTCCTTTTCAGTATTTCATTAGAAAGTACCTCCAGCTCCACTGCATTCTACAGCATAGTTCCTTAGTAGCAATCATAATCACCATATTATACCATAATGATATATTCAACACCAAAAAGGATGGCTGACTCTAGCCTTTAAAACTGGAAAAGCACCCTCCCTTCCTTCCTATCACCTGGAGTAAGAAAACTAGCTGTCACGTGTAAAGGGCAACTGCTTCCCTTACCCCTTACAGCTTCCCAAGGATCCATCATCCTTCTACTCCAGGCTTTTTCTGAGGTATTCCCTAGGAGGAGGGAGGTTGCTGCTGAGTTTTGACACTGCAGAAAGATGCATCCTTACAGTAAACTCTTAAATGTTCTTTCAGGAGAAAGAAGTGAAAGTGAACAATGAAAGGGAAAGGATGAAACAAAGAGAAAGAAAGTTTCTGGAAAGGAGGACAAATGGAGAGGAGGAAATTAATGCTCAACTAGGTCCTGTCTACATTCGTTATTTTAAAAGGTTCTTGCTTGCTGGTTTGTAACATATGCAGCTGATAACAAACAAACAAAAATTTAGTAAAGAAATTAACAGGTTTCAAAGCTCACACTAGTCTTTCATGGAAAGAAACATTTCTGTATTCTTGTAGCCTTTCATTAAGGACAAAAGGCAGTTTCCATAATTATCTCAATTTTAGTTCTGCAAACTTTACTTTGGGAGTAGAAATTTTGCACTCTTTTTTGAAATCCAACTAATTAATTACCTCAGAGTGAATTTTAGCTGTCACTGGTCTGGTCTTGATTTCAAGGGGTTTTATCATGCATGTCTTTCCTAACCAGAGTTACATACATGAACTGAAGCATTAAATGAATGTGTGTATGTCAATTTTTTACGGCTTTTGGTATGCCTGCTGGCAGCTCTTGCAGCTGTGAACCTGAGATTGCATGGGACAAAAAAACACAAGGAAGAAGAAAAATTGAGAATTTTGCTGTTCATAAATCTATGTTCATAAATCTATCTAAATCTGTGTGAGAAACATTTTCAGTATCATAACTGAAGGATACCACAGTAGTAAAATTCACATTTAGTTTCCATGCAGCATTTGGCTTCCTCTTTCCCTCATCTATACAGATTTTTTAAGAGTTCAACAAATAAAAGGAACCTTAAAAAAAGCATATGGTTCTACTTTAAGCATTTATATATTTTTAAAATATATTTGAATATTAATAATTTCATATATATTTTTAATATTAAAACTTTCCCAACCTGTAATAAACAATACAGATTTGTGATATACTGTACTCCTTTTTCTCACATTTTTTTCGAAAATACAATAATATTACACTTCTTATCTATGTATTTTTACAAGTGAAAGATGAAAATCTGTATCCTTCCTGGTCATGGAAACTGAGCAATCCTCAGAAGGAACAAGATACTTTGACTTTCTATAATTCTTGAAGGGTTTGTCAATAAAATGAGAAGAAGTTTCTATTGGGGAAAAAGATGACCTTTTCTTCAGTGGTTATGGTAGGAGATCTGGAAATACATCTGGAAATGAACTGCTATTTCTTCATTCCTCAAATTTTAAGTAAGATTTGTTCTACATTTTTTTAATCCAAACCACCATGTCTACCTGAAAGTTGAAATCCTGTTCAACAGCAACAAGAGAGAAGAAGAAAACAAGCTTGTGCTAGAGTGGGTCTAGCATATAGAGGGAGAGGAAAAACGTGATCTTATTGTCAGCAAAAAGAACCATTTCATGGTTGGATCCCAGTTAAGCTGGTGTATTTTAAGGTTCTTAGTTTACATAAATGGCCAGTTGTTAGGGGTACCTACACAGTTTTTAAAAAGTTAACATATGGTGTTTATTTGGAAGGGCAGGGACAATCACTTCTGGGAGCTTGTCCATTCTTGAGATAGTAATAACAAAGACTGTGTGCTCCCATTACTGTTATTAAGTAATAAAATTGCTTCTCAATATCTTAATCTTTCCTTTTTAAATTATGTTGTACAATGCAACCTGTAAACACCTTAACAATCTCTATAACCCATGGGCTGACACTTGCACGTGCACAAACAAAGCAACACAGCAACAAAAAACTGAAGCAATTCTTGTACTTCTGAAGAAAAAGAAAAAAGAATTCTTTGTGGAATTATTTTGCTTTGCAAATGTGTGTAATCAATTGTAAATAAATTGGAAAAGTTGGTGTTTATAAGCAAGAAGCTTTGAGTGTAAAAGTCTATTTAAATTGGGGTGAAATAAGCCATTGCTTTCATTCACAAAGAGTTTTCAAACCAATTATGACCTCTTATGACACTTCTGCTGATATCAAGGAAGACCTTTTAGGGATTGTATCTAACAGGAGAATTTAGTTCATTGTGGAAATAATGGTATCCTAAAGATAAGAACAAAAATTGTCCCCCTTTTCTTGGTGTGTATATATCATCACAGTCTGAGTCTACTCAGATTTAAAATTAGAATTTAAAATCAGTGTAGAAGCCTGCACAGATGCTGTGTGTATTTGGAGACCTAAATGGTCTATTTGAAAGATCAAAACACAACCTGATTACTGAATACTAATATCATGGCACTGCACTGATATATTTAAAAGAGGGGGGTAAAATCAAGAGCATATGTTTTGTGTGCACACTCAAATGATGAGGAGGGAAAATACAAATACAAAGCTTGGAAGGAGAACTGAAACCACCAATACACAGGAAAGAAAAAAGCAAAACAGAGCCAAAATACTTCCATGTACAATTCATGATCCGGATCTTCAGTTCCTACTTAATAGCTATTAAGAAGCCCTAGAATTTCCTTTCCCACATGTAAGTAGGTATTATTTATATCCTGTAGGATAAATACGGTCCACACTGCTGTAAGATGACTCCAGCTCACATTTCTGGTGAACACCTGTGCTTAAATCTTCAACTCATATAATCTTAAGAGACCTGATCTAAGCCAACTCTAAGCTGATTGATTCTCTTAGGGGTCCATGAGCCATGACAGTTATATCAGGATCCACCAGGCTGTCATAACTCTCACTGAAAATGGCTTGCAACCTCCCTGATGATGAAGACTGCAAAGCTGCAGGAAGTAGATTCTAATTGAAGCTGAGCTTGGTCATGCAGTGCTATTAAGTGCATGGTGCTGGTAACAGCTCTGTAACCTGGCATGCTTTAGGATGAGACACTGCTGAAGCAGAATGAAGTCCTCTCTGCTTAGCTACCCTCAGCCAAAGCTCTTCCCTCCCCAGGCATCTCTTTCCTTGCCCACAGCACTTGCTACAGGGACAGACTTCTTCTTCATTGATGGCAAAGACTACATCACAGCAACAGAATGGAGATTCTTAGACCAAATCCATGGCAAAACTTGCTGTCTAATGCAAAGTAAACCAGCAACTGAATCACAAAGAGTTCCATGAACATGGCACTGAAGCACCAAATGAAGTTTACAATTGCTTTAAAATGCAGTCTCAGTTAACTGTGTCTGGAGCAAGAAGAGAGTACAAAGGTACACATTAGCAGAATAGCTCTATAAAATGACAGAGTAGTACCACTAAGTTGATTAGACATGACTCTTCATCATAACTTAATTTTTGCACATCTCAGGTAATTTCAGTGGGGAAAAAATAATTTATTCCTGTTTATGACAAAAATAGGCTTTGTACAACATACAGTAATTTTATTCCAATAATTTATTCTACATCTTTTTCCTCAATATATTTTTATGAATAATGATAGTACTGACACATACAGCAATTTTTTTTAAGTCTGTGGAATTTTATTACTAGTTGTCCGTTGACAAAAAACTGTACAAATAATCTTCTACCACATACTTTCCAAAGAGATAGCAATTAACTTTATTGATTGCCTTTCTGGTAATAATCATTTTATTTCATTTGAGGATCATGTTTACATGCTAAGAAATTTCAACTAATGGCAAATATCAAAAACAAGAGAAGTGAGAGCATATGTTGACTGAACTAGATTCATCTATCTCCCTTTTGGTCACACAATACTGGTCTGCTGACATGTGCACAGAAAATCTTTGTGACAAGTAGACAAAATACAAGACCATGGAAAAGATAAATAGCAAGATACGATTCCAGACATTATTACTGTACAGAGAAGGGAGTACACTAAGCAGAGAGCTGATCATACTGATGTGTCTTCTTGCACCAGTAAGACAGATTTAGGGCCATTAGTTACATGGATACATGGGTGTGAAGACAATTCTTTCCTCTTCTCTCTCAAGAGAATACAGGCATAACATTTAGATTATTATCTTCAGATGCAAATCTGGGTTCTGAAATGGTGACAGTTGCCATGTCTCCTTTGGTTTCACTGATTTCCAAAGTCCATCCAAATTTTGGTGTCTTTCTTACACCTTACTTTGACAAAATTTCCAACAGTAATAAATACAAACTGTGCTTGAATATGCATGGAGGAATTAGTTCCAGAACACTCAGTTTGAGTTCCTGATGTTTATTTATTTTTTGCTGAAATCTTAGTATTATCTAGCCTTCATTAACCAGGCAGGAAAGGAGACACTTTGGACTGTTAACAATAAGAGGATATAACCTGACTGTTCCTTCAGCCAGAAAAAAAATAACAAAAAAATAACAACAACAACAAAAAAAATAGACTC
>JANRGV010000075.1:53713759-53731173 GCA_024734035.1 Alethe castanea | reverse complement strand
CTTAGGTAGTGGCCTAGTTGCAAGTCTCAAGACTGGCATGTTGATGGCATACAAGTAAATCTTTAAGATTAAACAAATATTGATTTCTTTTGTGCTCAAAGATGAGCAAAGCTACAGCAGAAATTACGTGTGTCTACAGAGAGCATTGAGGCCCCACAAGAAATTCAGATCTTGCTCTTCAAAGTGATGTGAAGACCAGCTTTTTTTGATAGCATCAGATCGTTTTGCCATGAACAAGGGGTGAAATTCTGACCTCTGCTGAAGTCAGTGAGAAAGACTCCTTAGTATCATTGGGGCCAGAAAACAAAGCAGCTCTTTCATTCTGTGTCCTGAGCCTGGAATGAAATGGCAGCTTTAATAATGATCTTTGTGTCTCAGCCTTCAGGGACCTCCTGTGCTTGTCTGTGCATCTTCAGGGAACTGGAACAGCACACCACCAGCTTGCAACATCATGTCTTGTGGATCCCCTCCTGCCATCAAAGATGCAGTCATCAATGGAGATAACTTCACTTTTGGAAACACGGTCTCTTACACGTGTAAGGAAGGGTATGTAGATTAGCACTACTGGATTAATATTCAGGTTGAGTAAAACTGGTGCACTGTTCAACCAGTCCTTTATAACTGCACACTAATTCATTTTTACTACTTTCTGTCTTAACTTTTTGGAAGTTAAATACAATGGAGATTTTTTTTGTGGGCTGTCAGGTTATTAACAGATGTTTCTTAAAGTAGCTTCAAGGGAACTGAATACACTCAGGAAGAAAAGAATGGAGAGGAATCAGAGGGAGTGATAGCACAATTCAACAGGAAACCCTTTTCTCTGGAGTTACTACAGAACACAGTACTTCTGTGTTAAACTGAAAGCTCTGATCATAGCAAATTGTTTATGTCTCATCAAGGTGTAAGAATGTTTTTGGTGCAGTTTGACAACTGTCTGTTGTGGTGTTCTAAATTCTATTTTCTTAAAATTAAGACTTTTTGTTTATTGAGATACATTATTTAAAATTTATTTTTATCTACTCTCCGTAGAGAAATTTTCAGGCCCTATTTCATCAAAGAAGAGGCTCAGTTTTGATGATATCAAGCGTGAAAGTATAATGCTGGACTCTGATCCTGCTATAACCTTTGCACATGGTAATCTTTACAGCCTGCGAGCAATTCCATAAAGTTTCTTGGAGTTGTTCTAAAAGGCAGAGCGAGTAGGCAGAGCTTTTGCCAGTTTAGGTCCAAAGTGACTGGAGGATTTTCTGCTTTTTCTTGGTGTAAAAGGGTAAATTGACAAGCCAGCATTTTTCTAATAAATTTGCTTTGCAATGTTATTTGAAACTTAATTGAAACAAGGCATCCTTATTATGTTTTCTAGACTGTATTATGATTTTAAAAGCTGTTTCTCTTTCCTGTGCAAGCATTTTAAATAGGATAGGAAAGCAGCATTTAAAAACTATCATAGCTGTCTCTGTGAGAGTGGATCATGTTAAACATTGGCACACGATTGGCTGTTTTTCTGGGATCCAGTCATGAGGCCTTGAAAACAAATCCTGCAAACAAGACAAAACAGTTTTACAGGTGTTGCTTCCAAATGTGAACAGCCTGCAGTTGGAAAGTCACTGGGGACTTTGCAGTAGTTATTGTTTCTTTGCTTTTTGTGAGAGCACACTACAGAGAAAAAAAGAATGAAGAAATCAGTCAAAGGTACTGTGAGTACGCTATTGTCTGTTACATATTTAAGCAGCAGGAGTTTAAGTGGAGTGATGAGCAGCACAGATTGATGCATGTCCCTGAATCCCAGAGACAGACTGGAGGAGTACAGTTACACCAACAGTATTCATGTGGTAGAATATAAACTAATTCATTGGATTTTTTCCAGTCAGAATTAACTTCTTACTGGCTTTCTAATATTTTTAACTGTGAGTTTTTAGGAAGAAGTTACTTTAAAATTGCTATATGCATTATTGGTAAGAGCATCTCTGGGTTGCTTACTAAGAGGTTTTACTTTGCTTGCAAGTGTGAAAATAGATTGATAGGGCTAATACAGAAACCCAAAAGTACTTTCTGGGCTTTTCATCTCTTTCTTTTCCAATCAGTTTTGCTAAACAGAAACAATTTCTGAGTGGGATCTTTTTCTTGAGAAT
Source organism: Alethe castanea (assembly GCA_024734035.1). Taxonomy (NCBI): domain Eukaryota; kingdom Metazoa; phylum Chordata; class Aves; order Passeriformes; family Muscicapidae; genus Alethe; species Alethe castanea. The sequence continues at coordinate 53,729,041 of JANRGV010000075.1, read as the reverse complement.
TGCATGGACCATCATAGCACAATACTGGGTTGTTGTAGTAGTTTGAGCCAAAACAGGAGTTCAGAAATGGTAATTGGATGGACAGATGAGATGTCTGCACAAGCTATGCTAGGATATCCACCATTGTGATACCTCACCCATGGACATGTAGGCTTTCAGATTTCCTTTTGAAGTTGATCATAGCTTTTTTAAAGGATCCTGTTCTTCTGGGGTTCTAGCAAACAAGCTCATACTGGGGCTTCAGGAAACCTTAGGTAGAGTTTGACAATGCTTGTCTTTTTTACTTCCTGTGTGGTTTCCTTATCCACAGTTACACATTAGTTGGCCCTGAAACCATAGAGTGCTTAGCCAGCGGCAAGTGGAATGTGAGCCACCAGCAGTGCCTGGCAGTATCCTGTGATGAGCCACCCCATGTGGAAAATGCATCACCAGAGAGTGGCCACCGCCTCTTTGGTGATATAGCTTATTACTTCTGCTTGGATGGTTACAGCCTGGCTGATAACTCTCAGCTGCTTTGCAATGCAGAAGGGACGTGGGTGCCTCCAGAGGGCAGGGACATGCCCCACTGCATAGCAGATTTCTGTGAAAAGCCATCCACCGTCTCGTACAGCATCCTGGAGTCCATTAGTAAAGCCAAGTTTGCAGCTGGCTCCATCGTGAGCTTCAAGTGCATGGAAGGCTTTGTTCTGAACACTTCAGCCAAGATTGAATGCCTTCGAGGGGGCCAGTGGAATCCTTCTCCTCTGAGCATCCAGTGCATCCCCGTTCGCTGCGGAGAGCCTCCCCACATTAGCAATGGCTATGCCAGTGGGGCCAACTACAGCTTTGGAGCAGTGGTGGCTTACAGCTGCAACAAGGGGTTCTACATCAAGGGAGAGAAGAAGCGGACCTGTGAGGCCACTGGCAACTGGAGTGGCAGTTTGCCCACGTGCCACCCAGTGTCCTGTGGAGAACCACCGCAGCTTGAGAATGGCTTTATTAAGGTACAGAATGAGTTTTCTCATCTGCCTGGTACCATGGCAAACTGAATATATCTTCACAACTGTTGCTGTTGGGGTTTTCTTTCTTTTGTGTTGCTCTTCTGTTAAAATTGAGGAAGTATGTGATTGGATAGAATGAGGATAGAATAAGTAAGTGCATCAGAATCATATCTGAAAAGCATGAATACTTCCATGGGATTCCCTATCATAAAGTGGGTTATCAGTTAGGAGACTCAAGATGCCATATGACATTCAATTGATTTCTTTAATGTTTTATTCTTCATTTGTTTGGCTCTTGGGTAGCTTTTTGGAGACGTTTGAAGTACTGATGCCAGTTCACAAGCCTTGCTCTTTTCACTGCTATGAAAAAAAAATCTGATATGCAATAGATAAATCACCTTGGGATAATTTTTCTTCTTTTGATGCAAGCACATTTATTTTCTGAAGTCAGAACTTCCCTTTCCTTATCAAATTAAATTGCAACAGTGTGTTTTGCTTTGGCGCACAAGAATAATACTGTGGTAAGGAAGATCAAAAAAGCTTTTATAAAGATTTAACATTCAATTTTTCAAGCATTTTTTCTTCTGAACATCACTCTTCCTTCCTTAAATCCAGAGATTTAAGATACTAGGATACCAGATACCAGGGAATCTACATGTACTAAATTTGGAGGGTGGAGGTTGATGTTTCAGTTCCTACATGGGTTTCCAGCAGTAATAGCAGCAATTTCTGTTCAGACTCCCACATAGATGCGTCTTCTAATTAATGCATATCACTCTGTTTTGCCTTCCTTAGGTAGGATCACTCCTTTATGTATTCCTTACAGTTGGAGAAATTTTTTAATACCTCAGTCAAAGCCCAGACTGCAACTTTGAGGTGATCCTCAGGTGCCTGCTCAATGCCCTGCAGCTGCATATGTGACATTTATTAATGTCTACTAGTAGCAGTAGATTTGAGGGCTCCAACCTTAGATATATCTAGAAGCTACAGAATCGTGACAATAGGCCATGTGATGGCAGCTTCCCCTGATCCATTTCTTTTCCATCTTCCTTTCCACACCTATTTTCATCTTATGGGTCAGGAAGGGCGAAAGCAGAGGAATTCTTTTCTAGCTTTTATCTTTTAAACCTTGAATTTTCTGTTTTCTTTTGGAAGTGGTCTCAGATTTCCTGAAAACAGAGTGCATCATTTGAAGCAAGATATTTTGTACCAGTTACTTTCCTTCATTCCTTTTGAGACAGGCTTTAGTGCTGTCAGGGATTCAGCTGGAAGCTAGACCACAAGAACACAAGAAATTAAATCAGTCTCCTATTGCCCAAATCATGCATCTTCATTTCAGACATGTCTCTGTCTAAACTGTTTTCCAGGACACCACTGGACACTTCTTTGAAAATCAGGCAAATTATCAGTGTGACTCTGGTTACCAGATGGTCGGGAGCCCAGTGTTTATCTGCCAAGCAAATCGGCAATGGTACAGTGAATCTCCTCCTTACTGTGCTCCCCTCAGCTGTGGAAAACCACCATCCATCCCGCATGGCTACTCCAAGGGAGAAACTTTTGATATGGGCTCCAAAGTTGAGTTCTTCTGTGATGAAGGCTATGAACTGACTGGAGATGTTTCATGGACATGTCAAAAGTCTGGGAAGTGGAGCAAAAAGCAAAGCCCCAAATGTGTGCCAACAAAATGTCCAGAACCACCCCTGGCAGAAAATCAGCTGGTCTTGAGAGAAGTATCTTACCAAGTTGGTGTTGTACAGTTCTCCTGCAAGGAGGGTTATGTTTTGCATGGCTCCTCTGTACTGAAATGCTTGCCCTCACAGCAGTGGAATGATTCATTTCCCTTCTGCAAGGTTGTACAGTGTTCTGCACCCCCCTATATCCCCTTTGGGGACCCCTTGACTTCATCCCTTCATTTTGGCAGCATTGTGAAATACATCTGTGTGGATGGGTTTTTGATGAAGGGTGAGTCCACTATCAGATGCCAGGCAGATGGTTCATGGAGCTTGCCTTTGCCAGAATGTATCCCCGTGGAATGTCCTCAACCAGAAGAAATTCAGAACGGCATAGTTGATGTGCAGGGCCTCACCTTCCTTAGCACAGCCCTCTACACATGTAAACCAGGTTTTGAACTGCTGGGGAACACAACTGTCCTCTGTGGAGAAGATGGACAGTGGCTTGGGGGAAGGCCAGTTTGCAAACCTATTCAGTGCTCAAGGCCTAAGAAGATCCTCAATGGCAAATACTCATTCACAAGTTTCCATTATGGGCAAACAGTTAGGTATTTCTGTGACAGAGGTTTCCAGCTCCAAGGGGAGGAAACACTGAGATGTCTAGAAACAGGAGAGTGGAGTACAGAGGTTCCCTCTTGCAAGGCCATAAATTGCCAGCCCCCTCAACCCATTGAGAATGGCTTTGTGGAGGGTGCAGATTATAGCTACGGGGCCATGGTCATTTACAGCTGTGTACCAGGCTTCCAGCTGTCAGGCCTTGCCATGCAGACCTGTGAAGAACTGGGGTGGTCTAGCTCCACACCGACTTGCCTTCCGATAGACTGTGGCCTTCCTCCTCACATTGACTTTGGAGAGTACGTGCAGTTGAGACAGGGGGAAAGACGTTCTGACCAGGAGAGTGTTACAGAGAATCCCTCCCTTTCACACATGTTGCTGGCTGAGAGCATGAAAGACTTCAAAAGTTCCTTGAAGGAGGACAGTGCAATGCAGCTCACCACTTTCTTGTTTGGAACTATAATTTTATACACTTGTTACTCTGGCTACGAGCTGCTGGGAAACCCTGTTCTAGCTTGCCAAGAAGATGGAGCTTGGAACGGCACTGCCCCTGCCTGTGTTTCAATCGAGTGCACCCTGCCATCTGCCCCGGAGAACGGGTTTTTGCACGTCACGGAGAACACACTGGGTAGTGCAGTGCGGTACAGCTGCAGGCCAGGATTCACCCTGGTTGGCTCTGACACACGGCTGTGTTTGCCAAGTCGGCAGTGGAGTCACACTGCTCCTTACTGCAAAGCAATAACATGCAGTTCACCTACCCAGCCTTTGAACGGGAAGATAAGAGGGGAAAACTACACATATGGGAGTGTTGTCTACTATGAATGTGATCCTGGTTACCAGTTAAACGGCCCCGCAGAGAGGAGATGCCAAGAGAGCCAGAAATGGGATGGCAGTGAACCAATCTGCATTCCTGTTTCCTGCAGCCCACCACCAGTTTTGGAGAATGGTCAGGTGACTGGAGAGGACTACACATTCCAGAAACATACAGAATTTAGCTGCAACGAAGGTTTTGTGTTAGATGGGGACAGGAGTAGAGTCTGCCTTGCAAATGGAAGCTGGAGTGGAATCACTCCAGTTTGCAAAGCTGTGACCTGCCCTGCGCCACTGCCACTTCCCAATGGGAGCACTACTGGCTCAGATTTCAGCTTTAATAAAGAAGTGCACTATCACTGCAATGATGGTTATAGCCTGCAAGGACCATCTATGCTTACTTGTCAGAGTGATGGTACCTGGGACTCAGAAGCTCCACAGTGTGAACCAGTCATTTGTGGACCCCCTGAAGATATCTCCCATGGCTTTCTGAATGGCTCAGCCTTTACTTATGGAGAATTTGTCCACTATATATGCTTCCCTGGCTATGAGCTGCATGGCAATCCCTTACGGCAATGCCTGTCCAATGGCTCCTGGAGCGGAAGCCTTCCGTCTTGCCTGCCCTGTCTGTGTCCTACACCACAGGTTCAAAATGGGGTCGTTCTTGGTACAGATTTCAGCTGTGGGATAAGTGTCCAGTTTCAGTGCCTGGAGGGCTTCAAACTGCTGGGGCCTTCTGAAGTTACCTGTGAGGCAGCTGGCAAATGGAGTTCTGGGTTTCCTCGGTGCGGACAGATTTCCTGTGGTGCTCCACCCATCATCCCCAACTCATTTATCAATGGAAGCAGCTCTGAAGATGAGAACACGATCATCTATACCTGCTTGACAGGTTTTGTCATGAAGGGGGGTCCAGAACTGACTTGTGTGGAGACTGGTGTGTGGAAGAAGCCCTACCCAAGCTGTGAGCTCTTAAGCTGTGGCCCACCACCATCTGTACCAAATGCAGAGGTTCTTGGGAATACTTACACCTACGGAAGTAAGGTCCAGTACAGGTAAGGATGGTGCTGTTATTCTGTTTTCATTAAAAGTCCTTGAAGGAATGAAGATGCAAGGTTTATGTTCCCTTGTATGTTAGTGCAAGTTTCTACATACTCAGATTGACAAAGCCCACATTGCCATGCGCTTTATAAAATATTATTTGGACCACCCATGAAAACTCCAGAAAGGCATTTCAGCCTGTTGGGCTGATGCCTCCACTGACTTGACTTTCCCATTTCCATTTGCTTTCTTATTCTCCTCCTCTGAATCACTGGTTTCAACATATAGGTTTTGTTAGCAGGTGTCAGCAACAGTCAGCAGGGTGTGTAGCTTCTCTCCTCTTGGCATTGCATTTATGCTTTCCTTCTGCTTCAGGTGCCTGTTGTAATACAAAAGGGCTGATATCCTTCTTGTCCCATTTTCAGCACAGCTGCACTGTGCTGTCTGGAGCACTGTAGCAAGTTACTCCTTTTTCAAATACGAGAAACTGAGGGGTTTTTGCTAATTTCCTGAAGTATATACACTGCAGATCTCTTTCTTCAAGGTGAAGAAAGCCTTGGCCAAAGGGGAGATGTATTTTTGATGGTAAAAGCAAATAATGGTATGGGACAAAACTGAGACAGAGATGGCAGATGTGTGTGAATTGAACAGTATCAGTCATTCCTATGCAACTTTAACAAGGTCAGGGAGTACTTTTGCCACCATTCTACAAGTAAACTCACTAGTGCAAGCCAGTTGAGTTGTTCTTGGTGAAGCACCATTGAGTCAGCCTTAAATGTCTAAATGGTCTGTGGTCAGACTAAGGCTTGGTTTGTTCTTGGAAGAAAGTGAGATCATCTTTAGATTTGCTTGGTGCTCACACACTCTCTTTACCTCACCAAAGGTCCTCCTAGCAAAGAGATGGGCAGTGTAGGAACTGCACTAAAACTTCCAGTACACTCTAAGTACTGAAGCCACCAACTTATGTTCCATTGTGATGCTGCAGCAGCATGAAACAACTGGAAATTAAGTTTGAAGCCTCCAGCTCTTGCAACAGAGTGAATTCAGTCCAGACATACATCTTACAGGCTTACCTTGAAATAATAGAGAAATCTCAAGATGTAATTATTAACAACTAATGCTGCAAAATTGCTGTACTGACATTTTAATTTATGGGCTAGCTCATTCCTAGCTATGTCTCTGTGGTCAGGTCTTCATGCTGTGTTGCAGATGTCTGGAAGGCTACACGATGGCAACAGATGTGGATGTATGCACTTGCCAGGAAGATGGACAGTGGTCCCCCCAAAGTATTTCCTGTTGCCCCAGAAAGTGTCCCCTTCCAGGAAATATCACTAACGTAATTGCACTTGGGAACAACTTCACCGTGAACACAAGCATCACTTTGTCATGTGTAGAAGGCTACACTCTGGTGGGAGCAAGCACATCTACGTGCAAGGTATAGTTTTATTAGCACTGTTTTATTCTGCTGGCCTTCTTGAATTCAGGAGTCCTTCTCATACCTTCCTTACCTTTTGGGCCTTAACTGGACACAATTAAAAATTCAAAGCATATTCTGCAAAATATAGTATGTTTGATTGTTTTCCAGTAAGAACAATTATTTGTTTTCTATGTGTAGACTTTCAGAACTAGAAATTTTTTATTTCTTTTTCCATCAAAAGCTGAGACTTCGTTTAGAAAAGCATTCATTTTATCATGTGCCAGGCATTAAATCATGCCTGAAATTTTGTAAGAATATGTCCAAGATTTCTAATGTATTTTGAGGATTGCATGAAGAGCTTTTTTCTCCAGAATAACAGGCAGTAGACATTTTAAACTGCTGTACACCTGTAGAAACTTGAATCCTCTGTTAAAGACCAGACATCTTCAGCAATTCCACTGGTAACCTCATGTCACATTAGCTTGTGGACTAACTTCATCTTAAGTTAGTAAATAGACTTTTAAAGTCACTAGGTGTGCTCGTATGAGAAAAAATGAGCATGTGTGGGTTTGCAGAGTATGTCTTTCTTATTAAATGTTTTCCCCTCATTTTGCTGTTTCAAATATCTGTGGAAGCAGGAGTATCTGTCTTTGACAAGTGCTTCTTCAGGTATCAGACTTCCCTTAGTGAGTCAGAGAAGGCTGCTGAAGCACTTAGTCATGGTGTTAGACATTCAACCAGGAGAGAAATACAAAACATGATCAGGCAGATGTAGTTTTCATTCTTCTGATGCGTTCCCTGAGCGATTAGGTGACCTTGCACCAGTGAACTTGCTTTTCCAAGCTTCTTTTCCCCATTTTACTATCTGTTCTGTCTTTTAAGTCTCAAGCTAAGCATTCCTGACAAAGATAAACTCCAGTCTATGTTAACATCTTAAAAATGTTACTTAAATTACCAAATTTTATGAAGGATTGAACACATAGTATTATATCTGTACACCCACAGCAACTAGATGCTTCTACTATGATTTTTCTTTTTCAATTCGATATGAATTGCACATATAAAGCAGTGCTTTTACATTTCTAATTGCATTTCTTTTTCAGGAAAATGGTGTTTGGGTGCCACCATTTTCTAATGACATCTGCAGTCCTCTATCCTGTGGAACTCCAGAGTCTCCAGAGCATGGATTTGTGGTTGGCACTAAATACAATTACAAAGATGTGTCTATTTATAAATGTGACTCTGGATATGAATTACAAGTAAGCAAGCTCAAATCTCCAACACTCTGAACTTTAAGTTGTCATTTTCAGTTCCTGTGTGATTGCTGTGGACTGTCTCAATCACGTTGATGCCATAGCAGCTGGGTGTCTGCTGTTTTTGTTATTGTCTGTAGAGAGTTCATGGTTTGTTTGGGGCAGTCTTTGAATGGCTTAAGGGAATAGTTGAAGCAAATACAAGAATCCTGTTTAGAGGATATATGTCTGTGTCATAGGTCCAGCAGGTATCTTGTGGTATTTGAGTTTTCTTAACTGAAGTCCTCTGCAAATACAGCATTACACAGGCTGTGACCCTAAGTCATGGAGGAGTTAATTTCTCATGTACCACTCCTTTGGCCTGGTTTTTCAGCCAGAGTTAGATTGCAGGTTTTTTCTTCCGTTTCATAGTGTCCCAAGCATTATGTCCGTGCACCAAGAGTTGTGCCTTCCAGACTTAAAGTCCCTCATAAACTCCACTGCCCTCAGTTCTATGACATTGCTAGATGGTATTAAAGTGATAGATCAAAGGTATTCCATTTTGTTCGTTGGCAGCTTTATTCCCTGATGGAGGAGGAATCAAAGTTCTTTCCTGTCCACTGTTTTTATTATGGCTTTTATGCCCACCTGAGCTCTGAAACAGCATTGCTTTCCCAGTATCAGGATTCAGGCCAGCAAGTTCAGGGCTGCCTCAGCAGTGTTTTCAAAAGCTGCAGTAGGTTGCTGAGGCACAGCATGATCTCCACTGTCCCCAGGTGATGACAGAGCCAGACATGAGGTGGCGAGGTGTCTCCAGGACAGAGACTGGCTCTCAATGCTGGTTCTGTGAGTGCCAGGCAGAGTGCAGGATTGCACTTCCTCTATACTGTCATAACATCAGTAATTCATTAAGAACTTCATGAATGTAAAATCACCCAATCAGAAGTTAATTCACTCAGTCCAGATAAAAATAAGAAGAGTTTGGAGAATGCTTAGGTCACAATGACTTTAATTTTCCTTATGTTGTCAAATATGCAATATCACTGGGGATGAAGGTGTTGGTATTTAGATAAAAAGATAGAGCTGATGTTTCAAATAATTTTGGGAAGTAATAAACCAATGTTGTTATACAGTAATGAGTTTTTCCAAGCTTCGCAATCCAGTTTTGCCACCTAGTGTCAAACTGTGTCCCTACTGTAGAAAACAAGTCCGGCTTTTCTCCTCTGGGAAGCAAAGTCCATTGGGTGGGATGCCATACAACAACATGTCAAACAGCTGACCTTCACTGATAGGTCTGCTTTGTAATGAAAGTACTTTACAGCAAAGGACAAACTTATGTATTGTTCTCCATGTCTCACAATAAAATAAGAATTAAATCCTGGGCTATTACACTGTCTATAAAACTTGTATGTAAGAAAGAAATAATGTAATTTATAGGCATATATAAAGAATGAGTGCTTGGGATCTTGCTAAATCAGCATATCATGTCTATCAAACACAAGCTTGTACTGTTGTTGAAAAAATTGCTGGTTGAATTCCCTGTAAGTGGATCCTGAAAGGAGAAAATTTGTCATCACAACACATTCCTAGGAACAAGAATGATAAAACTGACAAAAAAGATGATACTCCAGAGATATAAGGACAAGAGAACTAACTAACTGGCCCCACAAACTTTTGGCTTATAAACACCCATCATTTTGCAGAAAGTTCTACCATAAACTCTACTAGACTTGGGCTGTAGCACCTCATTTTCTCTTTGCATGGGTGGCACATGGAGAAAAAGCCTCCTCACCTTGGTGCAGACTAAAGCTGACGGGAGAAAAAAGTTAACTGAAAAAAAGCTGTTCTTTGAGCATTTTCTATTGTTTCTATTACTTTCTATTATTTCACAGGGTGATGCAGAACGGACTTGCCAAGAAGACAAGCTTTGGAGTGGCACTGTGCCAGTGTGCACAAGTACGTTCTACCTGAGCCTATCACTTAATGTTGGTCCAGGGTGGTATCACACAACAGAGATCACTAATGCTCATTTTTCATTATAAATCACACTGTCTGCATTTGCCTTTAAAATTTTGGTAAGTACCACTGGTAGGCAGAACCTGGAAGGGCAGAATTGCTGGTGTGTGCAGGTAGTAGTGTGAAGGGAGTCTCTACGCCTTTCTGCCTTGCTCCTCTGCAGAGAGCTTCCAGGTTTAAATAGTTCTGATACTTGAGGTCATGGGTTCTGGGGTTACTGAGGACCTCTGAGCACATTAGTTCCCAGGAGTCACAGGTATTTAGCATTCTCAAATGCAACTCTGTGGATGTCATTCTCAAAGGTACTTCACTTCTCTGAGATGTCATTGATTGCAGTGCTGAAATAGGAGTTTCTACATAACTCACGTGGATAATGCTTACGTGGACTTCAGCTGTTGGCTGAAAGAGGCAATAGTTTCCTGACGCTTCCTGCCAGCACAGTCACAATAGATTTTTTACTTCTAGCATTAAGTGGAAACACCAAGTATGATTCTGCTCTGCTACTCGGGGGCAAATTCCTGGCAACGACCAGACAACTGCTGTGTTCTTTCTTGTTTCTCAGAGTAAAACCTGTGGACGAGCTGTGACCAGGACAAGCCATATACGTGTTGTTTGATTGGAAAGTATTGCTTACATTACAGGAATATCATGTGGACCCCCAGACATGATAGAAAATGGATCTGTTCAGGGAGAGGAGTTCCTGTTTGGCAGTGAAGTTTTTTACAGCTGTGACCCTGGCTTTGAGCTACAGGGGCCAAGCAGAAGGATTTGCCACGTTGACAGAAAGTGGAGCCCTTCTGCCCCTACATGCATGCGTAAGTAGCAAGCAGAGCAATGTGGTGTCCAGGAAAGCTAGGGCAGGAGAAGAGTGTTTTGTCTGGCTTCCTCCCTCTCTTTCCCACCAGCAGAGGGACTGTAACAGGAGGAGCCAGAGGAAAAGCCAGCAGAGAAGTTCTCACTGGCAGTACCTCTCTGATCTGAAGCAACCTCCTTCTGGCAAAGTGAAATGGCATAAACATAGAAAGAGTCATGCTGAGGTCAGTAGGGTAGGAATGTGGTCTACTGTGGTATCTGACTTGCCTTGAATTATGGTATGCAGAACTTTGGACATCATGTTCATCCCTTCTGTGGCAGAGTATCCTGGCTACTCAGTATATCTGGATACCACAGCTGTGCTCTCTAGGATCAAATGTTGGCTCTCTGTCAAGAAAATAACTAATTGAGGGAGCTTAGAAAGAAGGATTTATTATTTATTTCATACAGCTTATAAATCAAATGCCAATATTTATAGTCTTTACCAATAAATAATTTTCCGTCTTTTCTTGCTGGTGTCATAGTCCTATGCCTTGCATCCTTCTCTCTCACCTTTGATGAATTTACTTGTTCTCCACAGTGTAGGAACAGGGGTCAAGGTTCTTCTTAACTACTCCCATTGTTCTTAAGCACATAGTGAGATCATCTTCCACTGTAGGGGCACAAAGGAGACTGAAAATGCAGCCTCAGGCCTACACAGAAGAAATATTCTGGATCTTCTCTTGATTTGAACATACCTCATAACATCACCAAATACATTTGGACACATTTTCGGCTGTCTGCAGAGTGAACCCCAGGAGAAAGGGCAGGGAAGGAATTGTATAACTCTTCTTCATATAACAGTTCATAACTTCTTTCTTGCTGTCTTTCCATTAATTCAGGGTGAGAACAGAGCTATCGGATACTGTGTGACTCATAGATAAAATAGTCTTCATTGTGTGTATAAAACCCAGAAGTTTTCTTCTCTCCTAGAAATTACTTGTGGGTTGCACCCCTCCATTGAAAAAGCAGAGGCCTTTTCTACTGGAAGCACATACAGAAGTAATGTAACCTTTGTGTGCAGCTCTGGATACCATCTTGTTGGGCCCCAGAATATCACATGTCTTGCCAATGGGAGCTGGAGTAAACCCTTGCCACTGTGTGAAGGTAACTTCTTGGTTTCATGTCCTGAGCATTCCGATCTGGGATAAGCAATAGCTCCTCCCTAGTGTATGCATATCATATAATCCAGAGACTGAGTTGCTTTTGAGAAATAATTCTGTAATGTGGAGTTTCTGGAGAATCTATCAGTGGCAAGAAAGAATGATTTCCATCTTTCTGCCCTACTGGCCCCAGTATGAAGAATTAAGTATGTCCTCACTTCCCCATTTCGCTGGGCCTTTTCTCCATCACTGGGAGGAGCTTCTCTTCTAGGTTGGCTACATTTCCTTCCCAGGGCTACTGAATCAATGCTCTTCATGATTTTAGAGGTGACTTTAAACATATTGTGTTATTAATTCAGGAAATGTTTGAAGTCCAGGACTAATACCAAGCTGAATTAATAAGACCCCTTCCTTTGCAGAAACCAGATGCAAAATTCCAGTTTCCTTGCTGAATGGGAAAGCAATTTATGAAAACAATACAGTTGGCAGTACAGTAACTTATCTCTGTGAGAGGGGATACAGCTTGGAAGGAGAACCAGCAGCAGAGTGCACGAGAGATGGAAGATGGAGTAATCCCTTGCCTCTCTGTAAACGTGTGTGTTTGCTTTGTAATGGAAAAGTTTTTGCAGAGGGACAACAGGAGCAGTTACTGATACAAGTTAAAGCATTAATTCCTTTGAGTATTTTTGTGACAGTAAAAGAACAAGCTGTCTTCTGCATAGATCCCTCTCACTGGAAAGATGACATAAAATGGAGTTATTATAGTCAACCACTTGATAAACAGTAGAAGCAGGTGAGAGAATCATTAGGAGGAGAAGGCAAAAGAGACACTTTATTGTAGTCCACAAGTGACATATTGACAGGGTGTAAAGGAAAAAATGCCAGACTCTTCTCAGAGTTGCACAGTGGTAGAGCAAAAGGCAATGGACACTAGTTGCTGTAAAGGAAGCTCCAGTGAAGTTTTTGAAGGCACTTTTTACCATCAACAGAGTCAAACAGAGGAACAGAGACCCAGGGAGGACATGGGATCTCCAACCACAGAGTCACTCAAATTTAACTCAAATTTCTGGTCGGGTTCCAGAGCAACTTCTGACCTAGCTGGCCTTGCTTGGAGAAGCAGGTTGGACTTAATGGCTATATAAACTCTTAGCAATTCTGTGAAATAGCACATTATGTACATGTGCACTATGCCCACACACCCACAGCAGCTTTCCTTGTTGCTGTATGTGTCTGTAAGTAATTTTAAAACCTAGTGTAGTCTTAGGATGGTTAATTGAGACATTTAATTTTTGTATTACAAACTATTTATTCATTTTAGTATCAAGAAACTGGCATAAATTTCTGCTCTTTATAGAGCCAGTATTTTCCACATTGGTGATGAGATCAATAGACCATGCAAAAATAGCCCAGCAAGCTTGCAGCCAGCAATAAGTAAAATTAGAGAGGTTCTAAACTTTAACAAATGTCACAGGGAGTTTCTAATCAAACATCTGAAATTTTTCTGCTCTTTGTTTGTCCAGCCTCTCTGAACATGAAGTAGGATAGGCCTGGTTCTCTTTTATAGAAAATTTATGGTAAGCAGGAAGGACAAGAGATAATGGTTTCACTGTAACAAGTAGGATATTTCTCACTTAAATCCTTAGTATGTCCTCTCCTGGCATCGGTAGAGAGCATAGGAAGCCATGTGACAGCAGTGAGTTAGACATTTTTTTTATTATTCTTTATGACCCAAATCTCATAATTTTAAATCAAATTACAAATTGGACTTGTGTGCAGCATCCATTTCTATTTCTATTGCTTTTTATATGTTTTGGGTTTGAAATTTGCAGAAACTATTCTAAAGAGGTCTCTCTTCCTTCCACCTCTTTCTCTTCCCTTCTTCTTTTCCCTCACACTCTTACTTTGAGCAGCAAACCCTTGTCCTGTGCCTTTCATAATCCCAGAGAATGCTCTTCTGTCGGAGGTGGATTTTCACGTTGGCCAGAATGTATCCATCAGGTGCAGGGAAGGCTACCAGCTGAAAGGGCAGTCTGTGATCACCTGTAATGCTGATGAGACCTGGACTCCAGCCACAGCTAAGTGTGAAAGTAAGTATAAGACACAGTTCCACAGGGATCGGTACTTCCCAGAGGGCTCTAAGAAGCTCTAGAGAAGAGCTGTGTCTTCTTTCTTTCCAACAGAGTTGTTCCTTTAAAAAGATTCAGAATACGTCTATGTGGGTTGGTGCTTCAATACTTTTCATCCTACTATTTACTAGGCCCTTTTGTAAATGTATTCTTAATTCACCTTTTGCAAGCCCTGGAGCTGGGGTTGGTTGTTGGATATCCGAAATACCTTAAGAATGATTCCCATGAGATTAGGGGTGATGAGACAAGTGTTGCAGGAACAGGTGCTGCCTTTTATTGTATTTATCGATACTGACACAAGGCAGTGTCCTTTTGCAAGCATGTTGGAAAGGCTTTTGACTTCTTGCAAGCAGTATTGTTTAGATTCATGAGATCACAGAATGGCTTGGGTTGGAAAGGACCTTAAAGATCATCATATCCAGCCCCTCTGCCATGGGCAAGGATGACATTCACTGAATCATGTTGCTCAGTGTCCCATCCAACCTGGCCTTGAACACTTACAGGTATGGGGTATCCACAGCTTCCTTGGGTAACCTGTTCCAGCACCTCATCACTGTCTGGGTAAAGAATTTCTTTCTAATATCTAAACTAAACCTGCCTTCTTTTAGTTTAAAGCCATCGCCTCTTGTTCTGTCTCTATCTTCCCATATAAATACTACCTCCTCTTAATAAGACCCCTTAAGAAACTGGAAAGCTGCAATGAGATCTTCCTGAAGCCTTCTCCTGGATCCATGCTGAATAATGCCAGCTGTCTTGGCCTGTCTTGGTAGGAGAGATGCTCCATCCCTCTGTTCATCTTTGTGGCCCTTCTCTGGACCCACTCCAGCAGATCAATATGTTTCTTGTACTGAGGACCCCAGAGATGGATGCAGCACTCCAGATGGGGTCTCACAAGGGCAGAACAGAGTGAGACAATCCCCTCTCTCACCCTGCTGGTCACACTTCTTTTGATGCAGCCCAGGATAGAGTTGGCTTTCAGGGCTGCAAGTGCACACCCATCACCAACCTCTCACCAAAAAGAACCCTCAAGCCCTTCTCAGGGTTGCTCTCAGTGACTTCTTCTCCCAGTCTGTATTCATGTTTGGAATTGCCCTGATTTGAGTGCAGCACTTTGCACTTGGACTTGTTGAACATCATGGGGTTCTCATGAGCCCGGTTGTTCAGCTTGTCCAGACCCCTGGACACGGTTGCTGATTTACCACCCGAGGTGTGTCTGTGTCACCTCCCCCAGATGGCACTGTGTCCAGGGTTAAAACCTGTATCATGCAGGCTCTGCAGCTCACCAACATCTGGATGGCAGATGACTGATATTCATCATACCTCAAAGCAAAACAACAAAGAGGATATGCAACTACAAAAGCTGAGGCAGGGAACCTCTTTTGGAGTTAATTTTCTAAGTCCCAATATGGGATCATCTGAACCA
>JANRGV010000075.1:53176883-53191874 GCA_024734035.1 Alethe castanea | reverse complement strand
AGATAATTGATATTTAGAAAACCATATTTAAAGTCCAATCTAATAATAAAAATGTGTATTTTATCTCCTCTTTCTTGCCTAAGTTTCCTTTTCTGTTATGTTATGACTTGAGATCATAGAGTTACTGGAATAGAGAGAGTCTTTTAGGAAATGTGCTTGAATAAGGTTTGTTTTAGTATCAGACTTCCCCTGAGTGTAATACTTTTATGAATACAATTAATTTTCCTTAACTTTAGAGAGGTAGATCTAAACCTGTCTCCTGGCTCTGCTTTGTTAGAGGCAAAGCAGACATTTCTAGGAGTGACTCCTGCTGTTCTCAGGTCTGTGGTGCTCACTGAGTTCCCATATCTGTCTGTAAGAGGCATTGAGGTGTCAGGGATAAGCTCATTAAAGGCTCCTCTTTAGTTAATCCAGTGTATGTGATTTTAATCCTGATCTGGGTGAATAGAGAGTTGACAATTATTTGGTTATAGATGGAAACTTTAACTCTTCTAACTGAAGAAGATCCAATTCTAGATTATTGGTAGATTTTAAAGATAAAAATGGCAGATTGATTTGAATTGCTTTAATATAGCTGGGTTTTATTTCATTCTAATGCATGATTTTGCTGTTTAATTGTCTTTGTTACCTCTCTATGTCCTTAAAATTGCAATGGCTTTTCCTATCAGGACCTCATAGAATATGTCCTGTGGTTTTTATAGGAGTTGGTATAGAGTGCCTATAATAATCTACCTAATGCAGCCAGCAGTTTTCTTGTGAGTTTTCTGAGATCACACTGCTGTTCTCCATTTATGAATTATCCCAGTGCAGTTGGTCCATTTTTTTTTCAGCTGTGTTTGCAGCTATGACTGTGTTCAGTTTTCTCAAAGACACTGGTAGTAAATTCATTATTTGGCATTTCTTCTGTATGACATAATAAACAGTGCTATTATATGGTGCTGTTTCCTTCTCTTGGCTACATAAATAGTCTTACAGTGTCTATTTATGGTGTGTGTAGTTATATATCAAATTAATGTGTTAAAAGTGCTCAAATAGGCAAAATTAAATTTAATCCTCTGTGAATCACAGTGGTAAATATGAATGACAAAACTTTGAGGGGAAAAAAGCTGGAATACTGCTTGATTCAATGCTTCCTGATTGAAAATTATCAAGAGCTACAGAGAGAGGGTTCTAACAAAGAGCTGATCAAAGCTCTTGATCAGTAGCTGCAAGGCAATGGATGCATCACCTGTACAGTGAGACAATGTGGAGAGAAGTTTTTGAAGCAGAGAGACAATCTTAATTCTGCTCTATTTTATATCCAGCTATTTTATTTCTCCCAGTCTGTTTTTCCTGGGCCACAGAGACATCTACTCTTGCTCCTTGGACAGACATCTTAAAAGTGGATGGTGTAAGAGAGTTTCCATAGTATGCAAACTCCAAACCTTTTCTGTGTTGTTGGAATACCTTTACCAAAAAATGTTCTTTGTTGTTTTGTATCTCAACAAGGAGATAACATAAATTTGATGATTTGTTTGATATGGAATATTTAATATTTAATTCCTCACTGTGTTTCAGGGTAGTTGAGGAGTGTCCTTGTCCTTTGGTTCCTTAGTGAACTGCAGGGACCTCTGCAAAAAGCAGGGACTATTTTCAAGGACAGCTATCTGGATTTCTACAGTTCTTCTCATTGTTTTCAGATTTCAATGGTGGTACACAGATGTGATAGATCTTTTAAGTCACTATTTGTCATGTGTTTTGATCAGTTGCTTTTACTCCCATAATTTAGGTTAGGAATGCCTGGCTGTAGCCATGGTGTCTGAATTGTTCTCTTTCTTTGCTCCTTAAGTCATCTTTGTCTATGGTGCAGCTTTGAGTTTTTTTAACGTGTGTTGGAGGAATTCTGAGCAGTTTTCTGGGAAAATAGTCTTTAGCTGCCAGTGGCCTGATGATGCATCTCTAAGGCATTTTCCTCCAATTTACTGAATGTTCATTCAAAGACAATGAGACCTTCTGCTGATACCATTGAATAGTACTCTTTGTGCTGCAGCACTTGCAGATATTTATGGGGTTTATTTTGAAATTCAAACAACAACTTGGCCTACCTAGCAAGAAACACTTTTTCAGGGGGTCCTAATTTATGATTTATAATAAGGCTGGATACTCCAAAGTAACAGCTGGCCTATCCTTTCCTCTGCATAGATTTGCTTATTCTTGCAGCTCTGTAGTAAGTAGGAATTTCCTGAAATCAGGAGTAATTTTTAAGGTATTTGTGGCTGATTCCTTCAGAAGCATTAGATATTTGTGCCACTAAAAAGCACAATACAAGCTTTAAGGGGTTAGGATATTACTCCATCTTTTCCATACCTCCTCTGACACAAAATCCTGAGAATTATAGTATTTTCTTTTTATTTTTATCTTCTTCAACATTTTTTTCCTTGAAAAGAAAGCCTCTATCAAATATGCCATAATCTGTGTGGAATGTATGTGCAGAAATGGAGTAGGAGGCATTCTGCTGTGTGTTGCTGTTAGAAGCTTGAATTAATTCTGTGGAGTGAGTTTGATCACACAACTTAGCGTGGTCTGAATCACTAAATCTGCTATTGTGGCTGACCTACAATAGCAGAAAAGACATTTCAAACCTACGTGTTCCAGTTTTTCTGGACATGAATATGCCAGGATCTAATATGAATTCCAAAATCAAGCCTCTTCTTGCATGTAGTCAGAAGCCTTTTAATATTTCAAAGGTAATTTTTTGCTGTAGAAACAATGCTGGTTTCAATGCTAGTATTAAAGTGCAACTGTGATTTGGATGGAGCAGCTCTGCAGCTGCTCAGCTGCTGGTGCATCACCTGGCTCCAGCAAACGGAGCAGGGATGAGGAGGAAGGGCATTTACAGCTCTGGCTGGGGCTTCTTCCCTGGGTACATCCATGCTGAACATGTGGCTGCAGCAGTCACCACTGTCCTGTGGCAATGGAAAGCACAAGGAATCTACTGAAAGCCTTAACTGTTCATCTGTTTGACATGCCAAAGAATGATCTTTCCCTTCTACTTTGTAGGTTTGGAATGTAAAATGTAGCTTTGAGGTTGTAGAATGAATGTATCAAGCCTCTGGTGTATTTCTCAAGAAGAAGGGAGATCCAATAAAATCTGTCACTTGTCATGGCAGGTTATGAAGGCTTTAAAAGACCTTTTTTTTTGCTTTAACTAGTTCAGGAAAAGAGATTACATTCTTTCTGATAGCATTCATAAAAACTATAACCTGTCTGAAAACTATAATCTTTCATGGCATCATCAGAGGCAATTTGGTTAACTGTTTTATGAGAGCATCATCCTCAGCAACTTGGTCCTTCTTCCAGTATTATCCACCCAAGTGAAAAGAATGTTCCAATCTCCAGTGTGCTTTTTCACTGGGACAACTGCCAAAATAGATGAGATTTTAGTAATAACAACTTCTACAAAGTAAAATATCAGTGGGAGCAAGTGTTACACCATCTGAATACATTGTCAGCTTGAGAATAATCAAGGAATATTTTTTATTATACACATAGAGAGTAATTTGGATACAAAAATATCTCTTCTGGTAAAGCTATGTTTTATTTCCTGGAAATTTATTTCAGCTCTGCAAAGCTGAAATTCTAAAAAGTACAAACATGGTGTTGCCTCTGCAGTTTGCTTATTGGTAGCTTCTTTCTGGTTCCAGTATTATTAGACAGATTTACGTGACCTTTGTGTGCCCTGTCAGTTATGAGGCACAGTTATGTTAGGACGTGATTTAGAGACACAGACTCTGAAATGCCAGGAAATAATTGAAGTGCTGCTTGCTGGCACCCTACCTGAGAAAATGATGAGTCTAGGGGATAACACTTTTCTCACATGGTTTTAAATTGCTACTGAGCAAATTTTTTGGTTTTTTGGTAAGAAAATAGCAGTAAGGTTTCTAGAATTTACCAGCAGCATTCCCAAGCTTCCATTCTGCTTTGCAGATCACCATTGGGACCATTGGTTTTTATCATGGAGAAGGGACAGAGGAATTGAGCAGGAAGTGCATTGCAGCTGGGAAGAAGTGCTGTATGGATGAACCAAAATCTCAGCTGTGTTACACAGGAACAGGAGATCCAGAAGGAGACACTGGATTATCAGGTGGTAGGAGAGGATGACAGGGGACATTTGAACAAACTGCTGTTCATGTGGGTTGGGGGAACACTCAGTAGGAAGCAGGGACAGGAATGTCCAGAGCCCAGTCAGTCAGCTGCTCCTGCCACTGGAGTAGCTACAAGGACCTTCAGTGCTGTCTTGGGAACCCCTTGGCAACAAAATTGTGCAGCTGATTCCCGACTTTCAAAAACTGGGCAATTTCTCACCAGAGGTGCAACTGTGTGCCCTAGCAAGCCCAGTGCAGCTCTGCACACACTGCCAGAAACCTCTGGTACAGCTCAGGGCCTGGGAAAGAACTCTGCCACTCTGCCATCCAAGGTTCTAGACTGCAGCCTTGGATAGAATGTCCGCAGTGATCCAATGGCCCCCCATTTTTTTAATGAACAATGTTCAATGGCTTTTTTGATCGTAATACGGAGAAAACCATGCAAAATTAGGCAGATGGGAAAGCAAGAGTGCTAAGAGTGCTGTATTGCTTTTATTATTCTCCAAATTATAGCTCATAATTATTATATTATTTTTTTACTCAATCATTACACTCTGAAATGGACAATAAAAAATGAAGAATTGCTGTTTGTTATGCTGTATGGTCTCTGGGGTGCAGTTCTATTTGTTCTTGGACAGAAAGTCTTAGTTTGCTGGTGTGATGGATTCTTACTCATTTTTTTATGTCTATGTATTATAAACTAAGCCTGCTTAAGATATTCTGTCTTCTGGGAATTTTTATGCAAGGTCTTATTTCTTTCTATTTTTTCTCCTTTACAAGAGTAATGCTATAAGCAAAACTCAAACATGCACATCTGTGCTAAGCTGGGACAACAACTGGTTTTGTCTTGGATAAAGTTTTTTGTTTTTCTAGCAGCTGGTGCAGTGCTGCATTTTGGAGTTATGGGAATAACGTTGACACCACAGTGACACCTTGGCTGGTGCTGAGCAGGGCTCACCTGCAGTCAGGGACTTGTCAGGTTCTCCTGCTCTGGCAGTGAGCAGCTGCAGAAGGAGCTGAGAGGGAGCACAGCCAGGACAGCTGACCCCAGCTGGCCAGGGGGTTTCCCACACCCAGGAATGTCCTGCTCAGTGTGGATATATTTGGGGAAGCAATTATTCCTGTAGCCCTCACTGACATCAGAAAGGCTATTCACATAATGCAGGACTTTGTGATACCTTCAGAATAGCTTTCCAAAGCCTCAAATGATTTTTCAGCAAGTTTTTTGCATATTTCCAAAATATGCAAAAATTATTCCTTAGAACATCTTGGAGTGAGTTTAGACTAGATACAAGGAAGAATTACTTTACAGTAAGTGTGGTGAAACACTGAGACATGCTGTCCAGAGAAGTAGTAGGTGCTCCATCCCTGGAAACATTCAAGGCCAGGTTGGATGGGGCTCTCAACAACCTGGTCTGTTTGAAAGTGTGCCTGCTCCCTGCAGAGGGGTTGGGTTAGGTGACTTTCAAAAGTGTCTTTCAACCCAAACTATTCTTCATTTCTGTGCTGATAAGTCTTATGCCTTTGGGTGTATGGTGATTTTCTTCTGTCCCATCTGCCATCACGGGATGAGATGGAATGATTGTTTCCTCTTCTCATCTTGTTCTACCTATACCTGTCGTGGCAGTTTCATAAGGAAAGAGTCTCTGATGCAATGCCTGAGGACACCAGCACTTTTTGTAGTCATTTGTTATTTCAGAGAGATAAGAAATGTAATATGATGGAGTTGCTTTCCTGTCTCTGCTGCTCTTCTGTGCTTGGGCAGCTGTAGCAGAACTAAGTGTATTAAATTCAGATTTAGTTTGGCCTAATAGTTAATCTGTCAATGTACCATGGGATTAGCATGAATTACAGGTTAATGGCATAGTTAGACCGCTGCCGCCACCCCGGGCAGCTTTTCCCTCTCGGGAGAAGGGGAGCGGACCCCCGATGGGCGTCCTTCCTCGGGAAGCCGGCATGTGCATCCTGCGCACGGACCCCTGCGCCTAAAGCCTGTTCTTCGGTGAGGACGGGGCTTGCGAAGTAAATCCTGTCCCGGCAGACAACAGTCCTGCCCAGAGTCTTCTCCCAAGTTAGGCACCAGTGGAGAGCAAGGCTTCAGGAGATGCTCTGCGGCAGCTGGATTTCATCCTGAAGGTGGCCCTTAGGGATAAAGCCTCGCCTGATGTTATTCCCTCCCCAAGAATGAACATAGGTGTTGGGGTTCCCTTGGTATCCATGGCCTGCCGACTGTGATGGTGACGTTCTGTCCCTGTGATTTGATGCACTTCGATGATGGTAATTTGAAGTAAGCACCACCAGCTGAATGAGTATAGAAAAGGATCTCAAATAGATGGGAATGTGGAAAGGCAGCAGCATCTTCAGGCAGGTTGCCAGTGATACAAAAGACTAAATACTTTCACCTAGGGTAGAGATGCTGGGAGGTAAAAAGGAGTCATACCAGAAAGCTTCCAAGAAAATTAAGGTAACAGAAAAGGACACTCTGAACTAAAATTGTGAATTCATGGTTTATTTAAGTTTTCCTATTAACATGACTCGTTTTCCTCATCCTATGAACTTGGAAAGCTCAGAGAGGCCAATTTAGAAAACACTTAGCGGTTTCTCGGGTCATGAAAAGCATGGGTTTTATCTACCATCCCTACACTACAACACCAACAGAGCACCTCTGTGCTGTAGATTTCCAACTTGCCTTGCAGAGAGCAAGTTCAAGAACATAATTTTGTAAGTGGGAGCAATTCCTGCTTTACAGGACACCTAATGCGGTGTCAAGTTAAAGTATTTACTGTTTCATTTGAAGGATGGGTAAAAACGGGAGTAGAAGTACACACTGGAGAGAGTTTTTAAGTCAGTGGAAATGGCCTGTGTTTGAGATTAAAAGTTTGTAATGGACCAGGATCATTGTTTCAACTTGTCCTCCAGAAAACTGTATAGTAAAATTCACACTGAACCTCTCACCTGTTGCAGAGTGGGCTAAAACAGGAATGACTAAAAGATTTAAAAACCAAAACCTTCTATCCAGCACAAGTTAACTTCTACTTTTGCCACTCTGCAAAATACATACTTAGTAGTATGAGAAATGACAGTAGCGTTCTCAGCTCCTATTTTCCAGAGTAAAAATCTGCTGTTTCTTTCCATCTGCTGTTACTCAGATACACAGCTTTTATGTCCTCATGTTGGAATGAATAATGCTTTTTTTTTTTTTTTTTTAATCCATCAGCTAGATTCTGGATGAAAGGAAGTGTTTAACCTTAAGCAAGCCTGTCCCACATAACTAAAATGTTGTAAAGTGTGAGTTATGAAGTAATGGGTATGTTGGTAACTAATGCCATGAAAGTCACTGTTCCTGCTCCCTGACCTTCCTTCACCTCCCCTAGTGCATTTGAATAGTTTTTTAAAAAACTGGAAATTGTTCTGTTGTTGAAAAACAAATTATGATGCCTGGGAAAAGCAATTACCTGAAGCTGCATTCATCAACAGTCCTTCAGAGATAGAAAAAGGACACAGAAATGTAAATATTAGTGGCATTTGTGGAGAGGAAAATTGCTGTAAGAGCTGAAGTACATGTCAGAATATCTAACAGGAGTAAAAATGGCCCTTCAAATTTAAGCGACAGGCTTACTGAGATGGAAGAGGGAACATCTACTTTGGAACAGAATGCTGTTAGTGGACAGAAAAACACAGAAAATGTCAGGACAAAGGTGGAACTAAATGTCTTCAATTTGTCCCTTTGTGAGTGATTTCAAGACAAGATTGTATGCTTCCAGCAGGAGGGGATAGAAAGGGAAAACAATCACCCAGTTCCAGGAAAGCATGCCACAATTGTTAAAATTGTCTTTCCAAGCTAGAAATTGAGAGATCAGCAAGTGCCACTTAACACAACTGAGCAACAATGCAAATGGTTGCATTTTCTATCCTGTTCATAACTAGAGAAAAAAAAATTACTCCTTTGAGGCGAAGTATGTTTCTGTTCTGGTGCTGTACACAAAAATTAGGTACTCAACCACATTTTTGCCTCACTTTTCAATGGCAACCTATCTTCTCCCCTCTTGAGTGAATGGGCAGCAGGATGGGGACTGAAGGAAAGTTGTGTTCTCTACTGTAATAGATCAGGTTTATGATCACCTGAAGAGCTTGAACGTGTGTCTATGGGATCTGGTGAGATGCTGTGCTGGATAGAGTTAATTTATCTTTACAGTGTCTGGTACGGGCAGTGTTAAGGAATTGTTTTGAACACACTGTTGATAATGCAGAGATGTTTTGTTATTGCTGAGCAGGGCTTACACAGAGCCAAGGCTGTCTCTGCTTTCTGTACTTCCACGCTGATAAGGAAGCTGGCAGTGCATGGCAGGCTGGAAGGAGAAACAGCTGGGACAGGTGACCCAGATTGACCAAAGGGATTTCCAGACCATATGACACCATGTTTAGTACATAAAGTGGGGGGAAGAAGGAGGAAAGGTGGGACATTTGGAGTGATGACATTTGTCTGCCCAGGCCACTGTCAGGCGTGATGGGGCCCTGCTCTCCTGGAGATGGCTGAACACCTGCATGCCTGTGGGAAGCACTAAATTCATTCCTTGTTTTGATTTGCTTGCATGCATGGACTTTAGCGGCCCTATTAAACTGTCTATATCTCAACCTGACTTTTCTACCTTTTACCCTTCTGATTCTCTCTCCAGTTCCAGTGGTGGAGAGTGGTGAGTGAGTGGCTGCTGGGGCTTGAATGCTGGCTGGAGTTAAACCACCACAGTTACTTCCCAGAGTCCGCAAGGGAATTAGCTGACATAGTTGCCAAGCCACTCTCCATGGTGCTTGAAAAGTCCTGGCAGTCAGGTGAAGTCCCAGGTGACTGGAAGAGCAGAAATATTGAACCACCTTTAAAAAAGGCAGGAAGGAGAACTCTGGGAACTACTGATGTCTCAGCCTCCCTGGAATGACTTTGCTATTAAAAGCTACCCAGTAGCTCCCTAAATTGTGTAGAGAAGGATTTACTGGGTGGGTTGGTTAATGGATATGGAATTGGTTGAACAGTAACACCCAGAGGGTAGTGGTCAATCACTCAATCTTCACATGGAGACCGGTAATAGATGGTGTTCCTTAGGGATCTGCCTTGGGACAAGTACTGTTTAATGTCTTACTCAGTGATGGAGAGTCATTGACAAGTTTGCAGCCAACCTGCTTGGAGTGGTTTGAGTAGTGCTCTTGACACACCTGAAGGTCAGGATGCCATTCAGAGGGACCTGGACAAGTTTGAGAAGTGAGCCCATGGGAATCTCATGAGGTTTAACATGACCAAGTACAAGGTGCTGCACGTGGGTCAGGACACTCCCAGTATCAACACAGGCTGGGGGATGAACAGACTGAAAGCAGCCCTGCTGGAAGACTGGGGGGTGCTGGTGGGTGAGAGGCTGGACATGACCCAGCCATGAGCACTCCCAGCCCAGAAAACAAAACATGTCCTGGGCTGCATCCAGAGCAGTGTGGGCAGCAGGGGAGGGAGGGGATTCTGCCCTCTGCTCCTCTCTGGTGAGACTCCACCATCAAACCCTGCATCCAGCTCTGGGGTCCCCAAAGGAAGGACACTGGACTTTTGAGATAACTCCAGAGGAGGCCACCAAGTTCATTAGAGGGATGGAACAGCTCTCCTGTAAGGACAGGCTGAGAGTTATTCTGTCTGGAGAAGAGCAAGCTCTACAGTCACCTTACTGAAGCTTTCTAGTACCTCAAGGGGCCACTAGAAGGTGGGGAGGGACTTTCCATAAGGGCATGAAATGAGAGAATAAGGAGGGGATGGCTTTAAATTGAAATAGGATGGGTTAAGATCAGATATCAGGAAGAAATGTTTTACTCTGAGTGGTAAGGCACTGGAAGAGGTTGCCTAAGAAATTGTAGATTCCTCACCCATTGAAGTGTTCAAGGAGAGGCTGGATGGGCTCTGAGCAACTTGGTCTGTGGGAGATGTATCTGCTTGTGGGCTGGCTTGGAAGCAGACAACGTTTTAAGCTCTCATCCAGCCCAATCCATTCCATGATTTAACAATTCCATGATTCTATGTCATATATACAAATGTACTCTGTAATATGGGGCATCTTCCCTAACGCCACCACTACACAGCCAAAAAATCCACACCTTTTCTTTTTCAAGCTAATGCAATTTTCTGAACATTAAACTAGAAGTAGGTCTCTACAAATTACAATCAGAATCAACATGTTTTCTCAACTGAGAATTACAAAGGCAATGACAAAGACCATTCCCTTGAGCAGCACTGCTTTTTCTTATGCTGTTCCACTTGCAGCAAACAGAACCTGATTTTAATCTTTCCAAGGCAGAGTAGGACCAAAAATACACTTTAAGAATTCCCCAATAATTTAGAATAGCTACATGTAACATCAAGAAAATCATTGCTACTATTGGATGGGGAGGAGAAGACTGAACCTGCCACAGCAATACAGTTGAATCCATTCTGCAATTTCTAAAGAGCTGGCAACCAGACTGACCTGCACGAAGGAGAATGACAATCAATCTATTTTAGATTGGAAGACTGGACTAGATGACCTTTAAAGGCACCTTCTAACCCAAATGATCCTATAATTCTGTGGTAATACTTTGATACAAAACTCTCTGATCACACCAAAGAACATCTGAATTTAGAGAATCTCCATCATCCTACAGGGTTTTTTTAATAAACCCTGTGAAAATCAAAGCCTTCATTTCAAGAGGGTGCTTTAAATGACATCCTGTAAATGTAATGATGATTCAACTTTCTAAATCTACCTCCAAATATGTGCAAAATAAAGACCCTGGGAATTGTGAAATCAAATCTTGGTACGTTCATTTAAATAACTAGCAGAATTGATAAGCAGAAAGTAGGTGGAGAACACATTGGATCATTAAATTACATCTTTAACATTTCTCTTTTAAGTATGGTGAGTTACACAACATTTCTAAACATGAGAAAGAGGCTTAGGAGAAGAAAACTGACAAGTAAGATATTGACTTGATGTATGCAAAACTTTAGTCATTTTGCTTGAAATGAAAGACCATCAGCATTTAACAAAGCCAAGCTGGAGCTTCATTTGAAACAAATTACTTTTTTCTTCCTATATGCATGGAGGAGCTTGTGAACATTTAATGACTGCAGTAATAAGGTTTCTGTTTACTCCAACTTGCAAATAATTCTTGGAAATATTAATTAAAATCAGTT
Organism: Alethe castanea; assembly: GCA_024734035.1. Taxonomy (NCBI): domain Eukaryota; kingdom Metazoa; phylum Chordata; class Aves; order Passeriformes; family Muscicapidae; genus Alethe; species Alethe castanea. The sequence continues at coordinate 53,180,549 of JANRGV010000075.1, read as the reverse complement.
GACCAAAAACTGAGCAATTTCCTGTGAGGACATGCAGAATATCTGCACTCAAATTCTAGAGCAGCTACACAATTTCTCAGAAAAACTGAAATAACACCACACATTTTGTTACAATTGCTTTGCTTCCTTCCCTCAGCACTTACGTAAGATAGGTTCCTCGTACGTTGACATCCATCATAAGATTGACCTTCTTTGTTGCTGTTTCCAAAGTGCCCGTCAAAGAGATGGCGCTTGCATTATTCACCAAAATATCAATCCCTGGTTTTAAAGTAAGCCATTTCACATTAGCATTTAATGAAAAAAAAAAAAAAAAACCACGAGTAAGGCAGGCAGTTTTTTTTTCTTTTTGTTTGAACACTCTGCCTGTTAATGCCTGCCTTCCCCCACACCTTAACTTACCTCCAAAAGTCTTCACAGCTTTTTCCACGGCATTAATGATTTGCTGTTCTTCCCTCACATTAACAATGCATGGCAAAGCCTTTCCTCCAGCTGCTTCAACTGGACAATTGAAAAATTAAACAGTTAAAAAATTTTCTCAGATGGGACAACTAATATGAATCTTCTGAGGATCTCTCAGGCAATGACATGCTTCAAAACTGCACTGAAAATCACACACTCGAATTGTGACCTTTTAACTTGTTGTATGAGGACCAGGGAGGCCAAAACCAAATCTTAAAACTGCGAATGTTTATTTCATACATCTCAAGTAGCACAGCATTTTTACATTTATATACACACACCCATCTTCATTACAGGAACATTACAGCATTCTTGGGAGGAAAGAGAAGCACTAAGCTTATTTTAGTAAAGGTGAACTAGAACTAAGAGTCTATGCATTTTTCCACTCAGGTATGGTAATAAAGCAAGGGTATAAACCCAGCCCAGCACTTTCATTTGTTCCAACTTACTTTCTTCTGCAGCAGTGTAGATAGTCCCTGGAAGGGTAGGATGGGGCTCAGCTGTCTTGGCAGCTATCACAATGTTGGCACCATCCTTGGCAGCTTTCAAAGCAATGGCCTTGCCAATGCCCCGGCTTGCGCCTGTGATGAAGAGAGTGCATCCTGCCAGTTTCCTAAAGGTGAAGGGGGAAGTGGACAGTAAAAAAGAGGAGAATAAAGCAGTCAATCATTGGACTTTTATCAGACTCTAAGGGCAAATGCAATTAGCACAGTCTCCCAACCAGAAAAATGCCTTCATCCTTTTACTAAGAAAACAGCCTGGAGAACACAAAAGGGATGGCTACTGCTACAGAAAGTATCACCGATGTAAGACCACACCTGCAGTTTGCAAACACTATAAAGAAGGTTATAGAGGCCACCCAGTAACATTTCTCCCTCTCTGTAAAAAGATCCAACATACTGTTTTACAACAGAGGTGCTATGTTCTGCAACAATGGAAAAGGAGTAATTTATAAAAACAAAATGCCAGTTTCCAACAAGACAACACACCTACACAGATCTCTGATGTCTCAATGTGGCAGAAAGTACCAAGTCTGGAATCACAATGCCATATGCAAACGTCAAAAGCTTTATTTTCAGAAACGGCAATTCTCTTAAATCTTCTACACTCAACAGCTTCCCAGTAACTGCGTGTAGTCCAATGGGTCCTCCAAATAAACAGGTCCAATCAGCTTCGAGAAACTAACAAGTTTTAAAGCCTAAGAAGGATGCCTGGCTAACACAGTATCACTGAATTTTTAAAAAGAGAAATATCAACTCCACAAACATATTCAATTATAAAGCCTTTTATCCAACAGGTTTTCCATATGAAGGAATGTGTGTTTCAGTGTTCCCCATAAAGCTCATGTTACTTTATGTAACACTGCAGCAAAACTCAGGAGGTTCAGATTTTTAACCTCAGTTGCAGAATGCATATAAACCATGCGCAACAGAGACTTCACTTTTTGCTTGCATCACAAATGTTACAAAAGCTTACACTCTGAGCTTCCATTAGTTTTCTTTACAGACTGAGCCAAACTTAGTTTGTTTCTCCCTCTATGCTTTCAGATGTAATTTTTTCCCCTCTAATCTGAGCACATCTATCTCTTAAATGCTCTCTAGGAGAATGTTTGCTTTCAAAAGGCAGAAAACTGGAATGGGGCAGACTGGGGAGTTGCCTCTTCTCCTGAAGAGGCAAGGCTAAGCATCTACAGGATCTCAGAAAGTCAACCACGTCCTGAAGGTGTCATTTCAAACAGCTGTTATCTGCAAAATGTTAAGAGTCTTAGAAAGGCACAGGAAGAAAATATCTAAACAGAAGAGTGAACCACAAAAAACTACTGCCATGAGTTCAGTCATATGCACAGTGAGCAAAGTTCAACTCTGGAATACAACAGTCAAAGTGTAAAACTCAGTAAGAAAGGTCAGAATACAGCGTCTACCTTCAACCAATCAGTACGAGGTCAGTACAATTCACCTTAGTCATGGAAGAGGTAAATGGGCTCCAGCGGGAAGCAGCTCTGGAGAAGGAAACAGCAAAGAAAAGCTGATGGGGCTTTAAGCCCTGCCTGGGCCCGTAGTGGTCTACACAGGAAAACAAGAAGGAATACCAGGAGACTAGCAGGGCTATGCAGGGAACTCATCTCCCAAGCAAAGTGTCATTCAGGGAGTGGATGCAAAGACAGGACACAAAGAAGGAATTAGAAACACTACCAGGGCAAAATTATTGGGGTGCTGTCAGGAAAATCAAAGTTCACCTACAGCAGAAGCTTGTGAAGGGCATCAAGAGCTCACAGACTCTGCTACACCAGCAGGAAAAGTAGGCCTTTTGCCCAGTGGAGTGGGTGACTGCAAGTCTTTCAACACTAGCATAATATTTTTGCTTCATATTTAAGACAAGATGCTATGATCTGGATGCATGTGCAACCTGACAGGTAAAAAAACTGGTTGGTTGGTCAGGCTCAGAGGCTGGTGGTTAGTTAGTCACATTCGCAAGACTAAGGATTTATTTCTTAATTCACTTGGCAGCCCAATAGTTTGAAGTTTATAAAGCATATCTGCCTGGCTAAAATTTCTCACAGCCTATATTGTGAAAGTCACATCTGCATCACTTCCATCAGAGTTGAATTCTGCTAATAAGACAGGAAACATCAAATTCACATCTGTGCCCTACAATCTTGAAAAACATTAAGATTGGTTCCTTTCCCACCACAACGACTTCCAATAAAGACCTTCAGTGTTAAAAGGAACACTTTTAACACCTTACACAGATGTTAGGAAATAACAACCCTGTCTATAACACAGAGGAACAAATAACTTATCTTCCCAGCTGTTAGCAGTATTGGCCTCTGAAATCAGAAGGCAAAAGGCAGAAAACATGACTAAATTAAGATCCTACACAGGAAGAAAATTTGACTGCCAGGTAAGACAGTAGTAGACGACTGTAATACTACACAACAACACCAAAAATAACTTTATAACAAAAATAGCAATATCAACAATAGCAGTCATAATAATAAGAAGTTATACTTTAATATAAATGTTCCACATGAAATTACCGATACAGTGCCTAATTTACACTGAACTCCTCCAATAACCGTTTCCCTTGCAAAAGGCCCCGTTCAAGTGCCCTGCACGACCCGAAGCGCTCGTCCCGGGGCTCCGGTGCTGCCCAGGGCCCCTCGGCCGGCCCGGCCCCGCAGGGCGACAGCGCTCAGGGGTGCGCAGC
>JANRGV010000075.1:53071120-53084528 GCA_024734035.1 Alethe castanea | reverse complement strand
GACAAAAGGCATTTTAGGGGTGAAGGAGCAGGACTCAGATTTAGGTACAAAATCTCCTCCTTTATCAGTTTCTCATGTACCTACAGTGGCACTGAGTTGCACAGGCACTGTGTGCACTCAGGCAGCCTCTCAATTACACACATAAAAATTCAGTCTTGTGGGAGAGACCTAGTGCTGATATGACTATAAAACAGAGAACCAGTGATTGCATGGCTCTTCTGGATCCAGAACACGTGTTCCTGGCAGCTTTATGCTTTTTCAAATTCTCTCTGACAGGTCTGAAGAACTCCTGTGTACATTCAGAAAGGGTGTAGTTTTGTTAGTATGTCCTGGTGATGCATCAAGAGTACTCCAAGAACTCCACAAAGTGTTCAGACATAATTTCAAACGCTTGGAGCATTATCTGGCTCCTGACAGGCAATGCTGGGCAGAGGGCTTTGTGGTTTGGTATCCAGCTGCTGAAGTCAGTGATGAAGGCAGGATGGGAATATCCCTATCTTTAAACAGAGCCCATGAGGTCATGTGGTATTGAACCAGGATCCCAGTCTTTCTAGGACTCTTCCAGACTGTCCAAGAATGAAAGGGATAAACTGGTTTCTTTGGGACCAGTAAAAAAGGCAAGGATACTGTATTTCCTGGAGGAGTTGAAAGCAGGGTAGTTCTTATTCCAGCCTCCTGGTGATAGAACACCCTTACAGATTGTAGCTGATACATGCTTGCCATCACAAAAGTGTAATTTTATTTCAGTTTTGTTAGCCTAAGACTCCTTTCCTGCAAGCATTAGCGCTGCATGCTGCTTGCAGCAGCCATCATTTTCTGATCTTGCTACACATCCAAGCCCTAGAGCAATTCATGCTACTTTTTGTTGTTTATGAGGACAAGGGTGTTATGAATGGAGAGGGGAGTTTTAAACAAGGTTCTGTCTTTGCCCAGGCCTTTGACAGTAGACCGTACTTTTACTGAGGTGGCCAGCACCCCAAAGCCCACTCTCATTGCAAGCTCTTAATAATGGTCAATTATTAAGACTCTATTACAAAACGAATGACTTATTTGATAGACATAAATTTAACAGACATAAGACTTTAACAGATTTACTTACTACACAGGATAAGCAGGGAAATACAATTAGTAGATAAAAAATACGAGCACAGCACGAGAGTGAGGTACCTGTATTACAGCTAGTGAAGAAATAGTATAGAGTAGGATTCAATGCGTCTTACCACCCACTTTATGAAGGGGCATACATAGGACCCTTCCTCTCAATTTCTGGAAAAGCATCCACGGAGATGTGTCCAAACTTTGTAGGAGAGGCCCTGCACATTTCCAGGGAGTGTGTAGGATGCTTCTGTTTCCATGGAAATTTGTGTTCCTTTTATATTGTAAAGCAGTGTCTTTCGGTCCGAGATATTTAATTTTTATCGCTCTGTACATCTGCTCTCCAGACCAAGATGCTTATTCTCAGCTGGGGGTCTCGGGCCTCTTGGCGCCAGAGATAACCCCCTGCTGGGCATTTGTCTTGACCTGGCTTATCTCATCCATATGCACCAGCTGAGGTGCTGGGGAGGAGAAACGTCCTGCCACAAAGGTGTGTAGTGGGAAGGAAAGGAAAAACTGATACAGACTTTAATGTTCATGACTGTGCATGTGCTATGAAGCATTCCTGAATGGCCACCCATGCACCTTGCTCTCACTGTTTCCCTTCAGGACCAAATGGCACTAATAAGAAGCTGTTACTGTGGGCTATCAAGAATCAGAGCTCAGCTCAAACTAGACACACGGTTTTAAAAATCTGGAGTATGGGAAAAGTAGGAACTAGGACTTAATTTCCTAGCACATGATAAACCTTGCCTTGGGAAGCCAGAAGTAATCTAAGCCTCTGTCTCCTGCAACATTTCAGTAAATTGCCTGAGTGATACTGTGATTCAAGAAACCATCGCCATAACTTTCACACCAAGGCCTGTCAGAAGTTAATGAAATGGGATTAACTGCAGTGAAAATATCAGTGTGGCTGGAGCTGTTATATCTTTCAGGACAACTTGTGTTGTATGTCTACAATCTTGATTCTAGCATGCTGTTTCCCAGAATGCTCTGAAGTAGTCCTTGGATGAGCTACTATAAGCCAGTCACAACTCATGAGATGGCAAGCAATTTGTGGGGAAATGTGGGACTGAATGTTACTGATCCACAGACTGGGCAGAGAAACATCCTAGGAGGTACAAAACTCCATGGAGAATGGGAGGGGACAAGCAGTGCCTGAACACTTGCTGGGAGAGGGATGTAGCAACACCCAAGAGTACAGGAGGGCAAACCTTTGTCAAGGAGACTGCTGGTGAGAGCAGCTCATCATTTCCGTGAGCATTCTGGCCTCTCTTAGCAGAGCTAATAATTCACCACGCACAGCTCCTCCAGCAGCTGCCAGGCTCCACATAGACAGAGGAGAAACATTTGTCATGACCAAAGGTTTTAGATACAGCTCAGTTTAGAAAAAACGCTTGCTTGGAGCCTACCTTTCAGATGGAAGGAAGTCCTGTTTTTGTCCACTGACTAGTTGCAGTGTGCAGAAGATGAGGTGGGTCCCTTCAGTTTGTAAGACTTCTGTCCCTTGACAGACTTGCACAGCAATGTGCGTTCATCACATGTGCCCTCTGTGTAGCTTTTTTCCAGCAATCTTTCCTGGAGTCTTCAGGAGGAGACCCTGAGCTGTCAGGGATGTGCACACCACAGACTGAGGACTCCTGTTACAGAAGAGTCCAGAGCCCAGAGGATTAGACAATGTGCTTGCATTGTTAGCCTGTGTAGGACTCACCTGTTTTGCTTTCCAGCTTGATTTTCTTTCAGTGGGTCCTTCAGCTGGGTTTATGCAGTTCCTTTACCTTTTATATACTATATTAACAGCAAAATACACAACAATATAAACTTCTTTCTAAAATCACATCTTCCCAGTGTACAGCATTACACCTCTGGGGCTGCAGTAACAGTCAGCAGTGGTCAAAAAATCAAAGGTTAGAAGGAGAAATCCAACATCTCCCTCCTGTTGACCTTGAATGTACCACCTTTCCCCTTTTCCTGCCACACTGAGATAGTCACTCTGGGGATCACAATGCATGAACGTTCAGAGCAACCTCTCACTGCTAAATTCATTGGGCTACAAAATCCCATTAGTTTCAGCCCTATAAAAAGTAGACTTTAATGTATAGTAGATATAATAAAATTATAGTGGTATCGTAAAAATGCATTACTCTTTCAAAAAGGATATTAAGTGTCTGAACATCTATTACAAAAATCTCCATCAATCCTCTGCTTTTAGTTCCTGCCTATAGGGCTGAAGCTCTCAATTATATGAGATTCACACTACCTGTCTTCATTTAACTCATGGTATTCATCACGATGCACCTGCCTTTGGTCCACTGAAGCAACAGGATCTTGTTTTGTTGTGCCTAATAGGGAGAAGAAAGTGTGTATGGGTGGAAAATGCTACTTGACTAGCATTGTCTGTCTGGCTTGCACAGACACCTGTGGTAGAGCGATGCACTGGCAGCACAATGTAAGCCAGTAGAGGAATAGATAGCTTTTCCTTGGTGCCAGGGTCAATTAAAAAAGCAAAAACCTTTGCTTTGCCATCCTCCCATAGTTTCTACTGCAAGACAAAAGACGCTTTGTTACTCCTTCTCTATTACTGGCTCTGTGTGGCAATACATTTTTAGCTTTTCAGCAACACTAGGATAACTTCTTGTTGGTTTCTTGGAGTTTTCAGCACATAAACTCATGAGAAATAATCAGGGAAAATAATCTTTCTTAAATTCTTTATGTTTTGTGAAACGTAAGCAAGTTCCTACACGTAAGTTCTTGTGACTCAGCAATGGTGGCAGAGTGTCACTAGGACAAGCTATTTCTATGCCCTTTCTTTACTTATTTTCTAGTACATTCAACTAAGCTCAACAATGTAATTCTGATGACGACTTCAAGTACTTGCACATCAGTGCTGTGTGCCCCAAAACCACCAAGGCTATCCCTCTGCTCTCAGTGTGTGGAGATACTGGTGCAGGTGCATGAACAAAGGACTCAGAGATTACACGGACATCACTAAGGCCAGGAAACTTAGTAGAATATTGGTTTTTTTCAGTGCTGGGAGCCAGTCCATCTGGTGAAATGAAATTATCATAAAGTTTAAAAAAGAAGGATTTTCAGCCTTCTCTATGTCTTTATGGTCTCAAGAGATTTTCTCAGTTTCTCTCAATAAAACTGTAACCTTTTCTAATTTATACCCTGTTTCCTTCATGGTTGAGCCAGTAGCTTTGAAACCCAGGGCGATGCTAAAGGTTTCCTTGTACATAACGTTTGTGCACAACCTCAGTCTCATGCTCTACGTGACAAAATTTTCAGCTGTTACCTCAAGGTATGGTTTCTGCTTCCAGGGCTAGCCAGTGTAATCTCAAGCATTTGAGAATTTTTCTCCAAAAATTGACTCCCAGAAAGATCAAAAACATCACTCCAAAAATAAGGACTTTGTCTAAGATCCAATGTATAAAAACCCTGTGCACATTTTTATAACTGAATTTCTCTGTTAGGTTTATCTAAGATATTGGTAAGCAAAAGCAGCCAGACTGGCAGTCTGATTGCAATACTGACATCTCATGGCTAAAAGAAGAAGTTGCTACTGCTTCTCCTTTTTCTTCTCATACTGCTCCTTCACCTACTTCTCCTTCTTCACCTGAAAACGTCCATTTCCATTAGTACCATTTTGATGGGAAAGTATAGGGAGTATTACATCCAAGTAGTAGGTCACACACATTTGCACATAGTCACACTTCAGTGCAACTAGAACCTTTATTCACTTGAAAAAAAGCCAGGAATTTGGCTCCTTTCTTCTGAATCAGGATTTCTACAGGTGGTGCAAAAGTGGCACCAGCTAGCGAACTTCATCTGATTTGTTTGAACACCCCTCACACCACAGCATTTCACTGCAGCCTCTTCACAAAACTCTAAGGCTGCCAAGAAACAAATTTTTGGGGAAGCATGGAAGCTGTTTCAGGGTTCTTCAGAGAAAGCACAGTGAAGCCCTGAAGGTGTTTTCCTGACCTGTGATGTGTTTCCTTTCTGAAAATACCTTGACATGTCTTTCCCCTTTCTCTTACTTCAGATCCCAGCAGTAAAGGTGAGTGACTACATCACCATGAAGAAACTAGATGGGTTTGACTCTGTAGCCACATGATTCTGCACTATCCAACAAGGCTTGGACCAGATCCTCAAGAATGTCAGTGGCTGCTTTCTCCACCACCAGCAACACCTTCAGCTCTTCCATGAGAAAGCTGAAGAATAAACCTAAGGTCTTGATCAAGGCTGGTGTGTCTGGTGACTGCTCTCACAACATCTACTTCTTCCTTGCTGATGAGGAAGAGGCATGGAAGACAGGATGACTGGGAGGTGACAGCCCCATAGCCCCGCTCTCCACAGGGGGAAATACTGCAGCCAGTACCTGAACATGCAAACCTTGCAGCAGCAAGCAGGCATAGAGTTTGATTTAATTGCTCAGAGACTCCCAGAACAGGTCATTTTTTGCCAGAATGGTAGCAGGAAGCAAGAAAACAGGTAGAATACAGACAGTTATGGCCAGATCTCCCATGAGCACAAGCTCTGCCTGTGGTGTAGTCTCTACATGTGTGTACAAGGGCCTCCCAACACAAAGGGAGGCCAAGTCACCCCTCTACCTGATGGTTTGGCAGCTGGTCAGAGGCATGAGGAATGTCTGGTATGAGGAGCCAAGGGTGAGGATCTGCTCCCTCAGAGCAGTCATCCCCAAACTAGTGAAGAAACTTGGAGCACTGTGAAAATTTTGTCTCCTTCACTAAAGGCTTCCAGGAAGTTTTCCCATCTTATCATCTAAGACAGAGCAACTCTGCCCTCTGTCTGCTCTCAGCATCCAGCATCCCAAGAAGTCTATGATGATGTGAACAAGCTGACCTGCTTTCAAACAAGAGAAAAAGGTGGAATGACAGAACAGGGGAGAGGAAGGCAGAACATGGTGTAGTCCCATTTTGGGGGTGAATACTGCTTTCTTCTGAAGAGCTGGGGAGCAATGGTCTCCTCCATCACTACCAGGTTTTCCAAGGAAAGAGCTGGTGAAGAGCTTTTTCCTCATTGGAGGCAGCACTTGTATATGATGGATTTTCCTCTCTAGCAAGCATAGCTAGGAGAAAGGAGACTGAGTTTTGGGGACCAAGAACCCCTGAAGCTTAAGTACCTCTGCTTTCAGAGCCACTGTACAAATATTACTTTCTTGTGAATCATATTTTTTAATGGTTCACAGCTCTGTACACTTGTTCAGTGTATTGTAAATAGTTATTTTTCACTACCTGATCATTGACACTAGGTCTGTAGGCACTGCTGTAAACTACTACTGGTTTACCAATTAATAAACGAACAGATGAAATTAACTAACAAATTAACAGCAGACAAAAATAGCATCCTCAAAGGTCAGCATTTTCAGTCAGTCATGGATAAATGATCAGCACTTAAATCAAAACCCAGCAGTTTGGGGCTAACTAGGTTTTGAGACATTTTAAAAGGGGCTTATATCAGTCTCACACTCCAATGATGTAATTTTCAAAAATTGGTGATCAGGTATAAAAATAATTGCCCTGAACTTCTACAGATATGGCTTGGTCCACTTTCTCTTGAGAGGAAAACTTCATTTCAGCTGGAGGTGAGACGAGCCTTTAAGTCATAAACAAAGACGACCTAGAAGACTTAGCACAGAGCTAGGGAGCAATATTTGATGATGTGCAATCAGCTTCTGTTCTAATGAAAAGGCATGGCTGGTTTTTTATCTACTGTATCTACTGTGAGAGGATTGGTGAGGTTTACCATGCCCACTATACAGACATTGATTGCTCCAGTTCTGTTTAACACCTCTCCCCTGCCGTGTCAGAATAAAGCAGAACACTATGGCATAACTGTTGATCATCATCTGACTACTAATGAGATTAAAATATTTCAACAGATGTACTTGCAGCTGGAATCCACAAGTCAGCTGGAATCAGTAATATCATTATTCCTTCATCTGAGTTTTGAAATTTTTACGATTCCAAATCCAGTCCCTAAATGCAAAAGAATTAAAGACACAATTCCCACCCATTATGTGAATTAGCAACATTATGAGACACAGAAAAGCTAACACTCACTGGTAAATAATGCATTATATGTCAAACCAGTAAGAGCTCTTGCTGTGATTCAGTGTTTTGCTTTGTTCTTCATGAAAATGATCTTGGTTTTGAAAAGCTGTCAGATTTATAGGGATCTCCAAGGTGTATTTTGTTACTTGCTGTAAATATTACTTATGGAGATATTTCTGAAATCAATTTGATTGTCAAAGAGAAGCCTGTAATTTTCACTATACTGCATGCATTAGGAAATCCCATAGGTAGAGCTCCTGCCACTTGAAACCAGTACTGTAGGAAATAGCTGACAGAAAAGAAGAACACGGATAAGAGTCAGGGAGGGAGAAGGAGACCCAGCATTGGCTTTCATTGCTGTATCAAAAGCAAGCAAGAAACCTACAGTGACTTATCTACATGAATCTATAAGGGCATATTTATGTGGAATGCACAATGCCTACTGAACATACATTTCAGAACTAGGAGGCAGTGAATTGCTGTCTGATGGAGATTTATGTCCTCTGAGTCAGTGAAAAGTCCTGTATGAACTCTGTTTGGGTGTGAACTTCTAAGAGGAGATGAAGCCTCCTCCAGTTTGGCATTGTGCTTTTCCTGACCACGCATAAAAATATTCACTAGCACAGAATAGGTATTTTCCTGACACATCTTCCTCAACCTCCCTCCTTGGAAATTATCCTCTTTTAGACAGACACTGAATTCACTGGTTTGGACAAAACCAGCTTCATTACCTTGAGAGTCAGGCTCTCATCTGGCCTGTGTGAAACCATGGGTCAGCTTAGGTTCCAATTATTTTTTCACCATTTATCCCAAGGGAAAGAGCACCAGTCAGACTGAGAGCACTGCCTTTGCAAGCATGAATCCAGGCACTTTCCTATGCCTGTGGAGGTCAGGTTCACACTCCAGGCCTGGATAAAGCAGCACAGAGATTGCTGCTGTGTGGTAAACTCTTATCTCTGGGGTTTCTGGTTGCTTTCTCAGATGGCCTTAGAAGCACCAGCACAGAGCAAGACTATTTTGAAGACCCAAGGCCTCCCTTGGGAAGTGAGAACTAGAGCCTCACTCGGCTCTAATTATCACCTTTATTATCATCATTATCATGCACAGTGCGAGCACATGTTCCAAGACAGCACTGGCATCTCATCTTGCAGCCCCTTGGCCCACAAAAGAAACCTTTTCCCAGTCACCACTCATCTGCTTTACCTTCTTTATCTGACCCTTACAGTCTGGTGGCAAAACTACGTTTCTGGGAGGGCTATGACAGTTAATTGCCTTTCCCTGGGTCAAAGCCTGAGGCAAGCTGACAACATGTGGGATACAGGTGATCTCTATGGGTTAGAGAAGGGGAGCTTTACATCCCCTTGCCTTAACCTGTCCCCTGAGAAAGCTCTGGACTGAGATGGCTTGATATGTGCTCTATCAGGTATTGTTGTTGCTTACCTAATCTTTGCCAAAATCAGGTAGCATCCCTCATTCATGTCATCAGGCTTCTGCTCAGGCTGGAATCAGCCAGCATTTCGTTTATTAAGCTTGCTAAACTCTTCACAATCTATGTTACTCTTCAATCACAATATAACTGTTTAAGTTAAAACCCCAATTTCCTCACCAATGAATCTGAGTACTTTAGGGTGATGCTGAGCTAGCTGATAGAGTCAAAACCTTTCTCAGCTGAACATACTCTGAAGGTTTCCAAAATTAAATTTCTGATCCCAGTCTTGCTTGCATCTGTCAAAAAATGCAATTACATCTTGTTTAGTACTGAAATAGCGCTTCATTAAAGCACATTTTTTGCAGCATAACCAAGTAGCTCAGTTAAGGAATATTGCAAGGAAGAAACACTAATGGGAGGGAAAGAAGTGGAGCTGGAGAAGCAACACAATGTAACTGAGAGAGATTAATGAGTCTAGCCAAGGAAAAAATGGTAACTCTGACAGGGGTAACCCTAGAAAGTCTTAAGAAAATGCTGACAAGACTTACAAAGGACCAAAAGGGTACAATAAGCAGGCCAGCTAGAATCACAGACCACATTAGTGTGCAAAAGCTAAAAAGTAGTTATCACAGAAACAAGAATCACTATGTTTTCTGTCTGCTTTAGGGCTCTGCTGCTGTACTAAGTTGTCTTCAGCCATGCTAAGGGAAGCAATTTGCTTACTTAAGGCATGGAGGATATCACTGAGGTGGGGCTTTGGATAAGCAATAATTTATTAGGTTTTAGACTTTCCACTCTTGGTTGAATGTCACCAGCTATCCTTAACAGAGCATCATCAGAAAGATGTGCTAAGTGCTGCTGGACTCACACTTTCTTCTTATGTACTGCAGTGGTCAGGACATCATACTGACATGTTTGAAACCCTGCCTCTGAGTTTGTCACTGGAATCAGGTACAAATATGGGGGATATTACTATAAATGAAAATTATTTTTTTTTGTGATTCCTCTAGCAATGCTTAGCTGAAAGGAAGATCAATATTAGAGGCTGAACCAGCAGTTATATGTGCCTATTAATGACTTCCTGTGCTTAGGAACCTTCTTCATGTCAAGACACTGTGTCAGGTGATGAGCAAACCCATCAGAAAAAGATGGTCTGTTTAAACTGACAGGTTAAGCAGGCTTGTTAGCTGACAGAGCAAACTGACCAGTTCAAGATATTAAATTCAAAATGATTAGGCTTGAATCTGATAAAACCAATCTGTGTGTGCGTGGGAGAGTGGGACATATACACGGGCCCAGCTCAAAGGGAAAAGTCAACCTTTGCAACCTCAAAGTCCAGGGAAGGCTCCATGGTTAGAATCAAAGCTAAAGCACTAGCTATTAATGAAAGCAGACAAACCAGAAACCAAAGAGCACTGCGCCTTCTAGTAGGGCGGTAATGAGCCAGCTGCTGGTGTTGGATGCAGAGCAATAGTCTCACACTAGCTGAGTAACCAGGAGCTAATCCTGACAATTCCACTGGCTTTCTGTGTACCTGCCTGCATTGGAACCCCTTAGCATTTTTCTCCATCTGCAAAAATGAAGGTAACAGTAACTTAGTTTGCCTCATGCGAGAGGATTCAAGTAACACACTGAAAAAGCCTGTGAAGATGTAAAGATGTCTGTAAATCTACACATATTTTTTACAATCTTTCCCTACTGAGGTTTATGCACACCAACCAATTATACACATCTGCTTATATATGCAACGTATGTGTGTAGCGAAGGTGGCATGTAAGCTTGTGATCTGTACTTACCAGATAGATTTTTAAAAACTTTCAGACCCTATCTACAAAATCTTCATGAAAAAAGAAGAATCCACTGACACCAAAGTATCCAGATTAGAGGCCTTAATGAGAACAGATTGAGAACTATGTCACCACCTTTCATAATTCAATGCCTGAAAGAACTTGGCATAGTGGAACAGCTGAGGAAAGTAATTTCCTCACCAGTAGTTTAACATAATCTTTCATAATGTCTCACTGAAATAATCAAGCTTTCTCTATTTAATGCATTAAACTTTCTCTCTAAAAAACCTGTATTGAAGGAAAGAATATAAATATAATTTCCCCAGAAACATATATAATTTGGTTCATTCTATGAAGAACAAGAACTAGGAAACAGGAAGGTGTTGTCTTTGTTGTAAAATGCCTGGGGTAAGCTCTGTGCTTCCAATAAATGCAGAAACTCTCTGAGCAAGCTATTAACCTAAGAGCATGTGAAAACTACTTCACTGACTAGTTGTCAAAGTTACCATTCATTACAGAAAGCTCTGTATTTTAGCCCTCCAAAAGTGTTTCAGAACACACTGATTACCAGGCTTTCCAGACACAAGGGTGTTACTGGCAGGTGCTATAGAATTTCCCCTGTGTGTTAGCAAAACATAAACCAGGCACACAGCTCTGGAGGTGGACTTTTCCAGCTGGGTGTCAGAATCCTTTCCTCATTCTCCACCTCCTCCTTCAGAGATGTCTGTGAACACAGACCACCCAGCAGACATGCTGCTCTCTATTCACTTTCCCCTTAGGATTCATGAGTCTTTTTTGTTACTGTATGTCCCCCAAAACATGGGAATCAGCTACAGTTTCAGCAGGACTGACTGACTGGCTTCAAGAAGGCTTGTTATTTGAGCTGATTTGTCAGGAGGAATTGTCACTGCTATAAATTTGACCAACAGGAGTCATCCAGGTGCTTTCTCAGCTGTTCTCCTGATTTTTAATGGATTAGCTACCGTAACGCTTGAGAGGATGCACTGAGATAGTCACTGCCTGCCCATGTCTGAGACTGCATACCACACTGTTCTAGGCTCAATCCCTTCTTCAGCCCTTGTGCTCTGCCCCTACAACATTGCAGATTCTGCAAGAGAAGCCATAAAAAGCTGTGAACTCTTAAGATGCCGTTGTCTGCATTTTCTTCCATCAATTCAAGCTCATGTTCCCTGTAAACTGACTGGTAATTGACACTTTCCCCCTCTCTAAAGAGGCTGGGAAAAGCCTGGCCTCTTCATGCATTTCTTGGAAGCTTGGGTTGGAGCACCAACTGCTATGCAGCAAGATGGTAAGTGACCTCTAGTCTTTAAGTTACAAAGGTGATTTAATAAAAGCCTAGAGCCATCCAAAGTGTGTACGTCTGACAAGGATCCTTGTCATGAACAATGCTACCTAGCTGTGTCCACAGGACTAGAAAATTATAGCTGGCTTGTCCACTGCTGAAAGCACACGAAGGCAAGAACAGCATTTATCAGTTTTAATTGATTGAGCACATCAAAGCAATTAGGAAGATCTAGGCAAGCCACACCAGGGGATGTAATTTCTTTCCACTACTGTATTTCATGCAGTATTTTGTGCTCTGATATAAAGTCCAATACAACATCAGGCACTATTGATCAGTTTCATACCAATGCTTCTAGGAGCTCAGCAGAATGAAAATACTATGGAAAAAAGGAGAGTAAAAGCACGTATGGTAGGAAATCACACGTAGTTTTACAAGCCAAGCTTCTTGGGTTAAACCAGAGCATTTTCCAGAGCCTACAGTGGTGGCGAAATGGTGGGTGACTTTGGAAAACAAAGATGTGAAGAAAAAACCTATCTAGTGGGAAAAAAAAATGACAGAGCTAAGAAACAAGCTGTGGTTCAGTTCTATTAGTGCTTCAGTACATCTTTGACCCTTTTACCTCATGTGTTCTTGAGAGATTACAACTCTGCCATCACTTAGAAAACCTGATCTCACAGTGCGTCAGCCCAGTCAATCTATGAGCTGCCTCCAACCCACCATTCAGCTCTACAGCCCTGTGGCAAGGGGAAAGGCCAATTTCTATTGTAGCAAATGAAATAAAATAACTTGAGTCATGTGTGTTGAGGTACCCAGGTCAGCACTATATTACAGCCTTCAGTTTTCATGTGATCAGCTTAGTGGTTACTGCCAGAAGCAAGACAGCCTGGTTCACATGTATTCTACCTAGTAACGAATTGAATTTGAATATGCAATTCCAAGAGGACAAAGGGTTTTGCTGAAGTTACTGTATATGGGTAGATTAATGTGTACAATACTGATTAATAGTAGGAAAGAAAAAGTGGCAAGACAAACTGATGTGTCTGACAGTAATTGCTCAAGTCTTATTTCTAAGATAGGTGCTCCCACATATGTCATTTGTGTATTTGACAGTTAATCCTATGGACATGTATCACCAAGACTTTCACAATTGCAAGGAATAATTTGAGACACTATAACTTAAAAATATCACAACAGCTGTGCTCATTCCACCCCCTCCCCATTTGAATACCTTCATCCTTGAGCTCAGGCCCTGAATTTCCAAAGGCAGATCTTTCAATATCCAAGGTGAAAACAACACAGCCAACAACTGTTAACTCCTTCAGTGGAGCAACTACAACTTTCCAAGGGAGAAGGATTATTACTGTTGCATTGCCAAGACCATTTACAGTCTATACAATGATACTGACAGATTCTGTAGTTCAAATTTTTAGCACAGAGCTCCTTTAATGTTAAAGTCAACTCAAATACAAAATCTATGCTTTCTGCTGCATCTTCTTTAAGACCTTTGCCTTTGTATGTTTCCAGGTTGAACAGATTCATAGCTGCCTCTTTCACACAGATTTGCACATCTTTTTCTTCAAAGCATATAAGATATGCAGTTCACACTGCAGAGTATTGAATAGCCAGGACAATTTCACCCACTGAAAAAATGAAGTACCTTATTACACCATAATGTCCAACATTCCTAAAGATATATGGGACACTCCCTAAATTT
>JANRGV010000075.1:53006820-53021013 GCA_024734035.1 Alethe castanea | reverse complement strand
CCTGCATATAGTGCTGAGGTAGTGACTTCCTAGAGTCCCAGCTAAAGTTTACAGAGCAAAGGAAGAGAGTTTCTTCCTCCCTGAAGACTAATGCACAAGGCATTATACTTCTGAAGAGGTCTAATGATACTATACCTTTTGCTGGTTTAACTAGAATGACTGACTGATTTGAATGCTAAGCATAATAAGGTAAGTCTTAAATTGTAAGAACCAAATACAGTGGTCGAACTGTAGTTGTGTGGCAGCTAAGTCATGCTGGTTGTGCTTTTCTCGAAGATACAGTCTTCATATACAACCTACATCAGCTCAAGTGTGGTTGGAAAGCAATATGTATAGTTTTTTTTCTTTAATTGTTTTTGAAACAGATTTTAGATGACAGATTTGTTGGGGAAAAGAATCCTGATTCCTGAATTGGGTGAAAATGGCTGTCATTGCTAGCTTAACTGTAAGCAGATTGCCTGGATGGACTGGTTCAGAAGAATGAAATGCAAAGAGCAATTTTAAAACTGATATTAATCTTGAAGTCCATGCTGTCTGGACAGAACAAAAAGCACCTCTAATGGTAGGGCTGAAACTAACCATGCTTCAGCTTAAAAGGTACCTTCCGTCCAAAGTGGTACTTCAGAGTCTGTAATCCAAGTGTAACGGCAAGACTGTGTAAGTAGCAAGTCTGGAAACAGCTTGAGCTTACATGTCAAGCTGAACTGCAGAGATGAACTGATGGACTCAAAACTGTAAGATGTAAAAGTGGATGTATCATCAGGCTTTTGTCAGTTACAGAAACATACTCAGAAAAGTCAGCTATGGTAGATGACCAGGTCTGCTCATACTTAGAAAAGATCCAGCTATTTGCTGTGTCAAGCCCCTGGTTTGTTTTTGCTTAGTGTTCTCATTCAGGCTCTCAGCATTTTACAGGAGAGCCCTGTTCAAAAGCTCTAAATTGTTCAAGCGGATGTGTGGAGAGTAAGTAGAATTGTCAAATTTTCTGAGTTCCAGAGACTAGGCAGCCTTTCTTCAACACTGGGAGTGTGTGGGGGTGGGTATGTGTGAGTGTGTGTGTGTGCTCTTCTGATTTGAATAGTGTGCAGCTCTTTTGGCATCTCTTCAGAGCTGGATCTTGAACATGGATGGCAGTAGGGAGAACAATCTAAGCTAGGCTGCAAGTACTTAGTATGAGTACTGTCTGACTTCCCTGCTGTGACTCTCAGCTGAAGCCACTCAGTAGAATGGCTAGCTTTAAGCCATACCAGCTAAAGGATAATTCTGAGCACGGCTTGCATCCCATCTGATGCATGGTTCCTGTTACCAAACACAATGTTTCAGTTCCTGTTAAGACTGAATTTGATTGCTTTGTTTGTTTCCAAGTAACAGAAGCAAGTTTTTGGTCTTTTGAATCTCGTGCTGTTTGCTTATCTCTGACAGCCTCTTCCTGAAAAATTTGTGGTGAAGGGTGTTGTTGATCGCTTTTCGGAAGAGTTCGTGGAAACAAGGAGGAAAGCATTAGACAAGTTCTTGAAGAGAATAACTGATCACCCAGTGCTGTCTTTTAACGAGCACTTCAACGTCTTTCTCACAGCTAAGGTAAGCCAGTAACTTCCAAATGCAGTTGTTGACCTCTGCAGTCCCTTCTGAAATGAGGGTAAAAAGGCATTGACAAAGCTACGTGTGCAGATCAGAGCTTCCTCTAAAATACCAGAGGGTTATTGGGCACTCTGACTATTGTGTGTGATGGCAATATGGGCTCTCTGTGCATGATGGGAAGAGGAATCCCTCTCTGCAGACTGATAAATTGAATTCTCCTGACCTGATTGTTTTATAGATAACAACATACTCCTATTACGCAGGAGAGAATGAAAATTCAGAAAACTGTAGACTTTTAAATCCTCTTTTGGGGAGGAGGGAAGCGGGAGAGGAAGAAAAGTCTCCCTTGCACAAAAGCTTGGAAATTTCTTGACTTTTTATCTTGTCTGTGCTTTTTATACTGCTTGCACTTGATGTTCTAAAAACTAAGCATGGAGGCCTCATTCTTATTTGTTCTCAGCCAGCAATTTCATGCTTGTCTTCTGCATGACTCATGCAGGAATGGTGCAATTTTCTTTGGCTTCCTTTAGAACTGCATTTCAAATAAGACTAGGAGGACCTGCAGTTATGCTTCGGTTTTACCAGATAGGTGAGAAGAGCTGTAAAAGCATGCCTTTCCAAAGTCACATTACTCTAGCTCACTTAAATGTGATGTTTGAGCTCACTTCAGGTTCATGCTCTGCTTACTGTTAATAATCAATCTCCAGTGTTCTTTTATTTCCACTGCATGGTGAACTTAACTGAAACAAGCCAGAAATGCAGAATTTGTTTAGCACGTTAGATGTCATATAGCTCTGTTCCTCTTTTGATCTAAGCATGGTGCAGCTTTCTTAGCTGCTTTTTTTGTCTTCTCCCACCCCTGAAAAATGAATGTCAAGGGCTTCATCCTCTGCTTTGGGAGGAGTTTGTCTTGAGGTTACAGAACATCCTGGGAGGTGAGGGGAAAGGACACCTATTCTTCTGACTGTCTCTAATGTTTGAACTTGGTCTAGTGGAGGACTGATGTATCAGTTCAGTGTGCTAGGACTTCTGAATTTAGTTACTACAGGATGTCATGACATCACCTCCTGGTTGAAAAAGAGAAATTAACATTTCTTTTTGTTCCTGTGTAGACCTGTAACATACCAGAATGCTTGAGAGTGAGTGAATAATTTTGAGTTCAAGGATCTTTTCTGATGCCTTTGAAGACATGTGGAAAGAAAAAGCCAAACTGCATTTACATGCAAACATAATTGAAATTTATTTTCTATTTCTATTTCTAGTAGCTGCTAAGATGTCAGGTTTTCTTAATCAGATTTACATTTGACTTACATTAAGTACTTGGAAGGAATACCATATTACATGTTTTGAAGATGGCTGCTGTTTGTTTTTTGTTTTGTTTTTTTTTTAAGAACACTTAAGCTTTTAGTCTAGTCTGTAATAATATGTCTGAATTCTTGATCTCTACAGGTCTAGTTGGTTTGAGCACATCTCTTCCTCAGGCTCTATAACTGAGCTGTAGCTCTTGAGCCTGTTTTGATATGTTGAATACTGACCTCTGCTGGAAGAAGTAAAATGAAAAATTGTAGCACTTTGGCTAACGAAAATCATTTTTTTCTGGTGTACTATTAAGGTGAAATCCCATAAAAATTGTAGGCAAGCAGTCTTGTTAGCATAAATTATCTGAAAGTTAGTTTACGCTAATGTGTAAAGGAGTGTGAAGGAAGTTTACACTTTCTGTGGAGGCAGCGTGGTTGCATCTGACCCAGCCTGAGTTACAATCTCTCTTGCAGAGAAGCTTTGCTGGTCTCCCCATGCTGCATTTCTCTCCATGCAGTCTTCACTTGCCTTCTGTTTCACCACAGAACTGGAGTGAGGAGGCTGCCTACCAAATAGGTGTGCAATGTGTAGCTCTGCAGGAGGTCATCAAAGCCAATTGGTAGATGAATGATGTGAACTGTTTTGGTGGAACCAGAGCTGCCTGCTTCCCTGGTGAGAGTAAAGGAACATGGGAAAGTATGGCCACATGCAAAGATGGACTACTTTGTTATTTCTAATATTCTTCATACTGTTCTTCTGAATAATTTATCTCCATGAAGCCTTGGAGCTGTGCTCAGCTGTATAGCTTGTAGAAAGCAAGCCTTTGTTCAAGGCTGCATGTCACATGTAATCTCTTGCTTTCACAAGATTTAGTCTTGGAAAGTATCCTTCATAGTATTAATATTTAAACCTTCATTGTATTAATATTTAAACGTGTAAGTGAGAATTCCTAAACATTTTCTTTTTTGTTTTGTTTGCTTGTTTTAATTCCTAGGATCTTAATGCCTACAAAAAGCAAGTAATGGCTTTGCTNNNNAAGATGGGGGAGTCTGTCAAATACGTTACAGGAGGCTACAAATTAAGAAGTCGGCCACTGGAGTTTGCAGCCATTGGGGATTATCTAGACACATTCTCTCTAAAGCTTGGTACCATTGACAGAATAGCACAACGGATCATCAAGGAACAGCTGGGTAAGGACACGGAGTGTTCCATCATAATACTTCAATCTGAATGCTCCATGTCTTATTCAGGTTGATAGCATGATGAAGATAATTTGTGTTAATGATTCTGGCCTGTAACAAGTCACACACAGGGCAAAATCAAATGCCTGTTGCAGATTTGAAAAAGGCCCCAAACCTAACACAGTATCTGATATTAGCTCAACTCTCAAGTATTTTTTTAAAGTTGAACTTTTTATACCAACCTACTGTCTTACTGGAGTAATATTTTGAAAGACTTTTGGAAGGTGGAAGAACCTGTAGATTCCACCTGGAGAAGTACAAATGGAATTCCTAGGTGAAGACAAGCTTTACAGGTCTGTCTTAGTAGAGTTAAGTTTTAGGTGTGTTTAAAGAACTGACCTTGGCTACTGCAAAGATGCAAGAGTCTTTGTATTGGAAGTTTGTAGGAATGGAAAGTTAAGAAAGAGGCAACTTGAACCTGTCACCTATGCAGCCATAGAGCTCTGTCTGTTAAGAAGCTAATGCAACACAAGTCTTGACTCCCTGTGGGGATTAATGTTATTCAAAATTGGCGCATAATTTCTCCTATTTTTTGTTTGCACATCTTCATGCCTTGCTCATATTCTGTTAATCTCTTTTTCCATGTGCCTCTTGTAGAGTACTTGGTGGAACTACGAGAATATGGACCTGTTTATTCAACCTGGGGAGCGCTGGAGGTTGAGCTATCGGAGCCACTGGAAGGGTTGTCTGCCTGTATTGGGAACTGCTGCACAGCTCTTGAAGAACTCAGTGAAGACATGACAGAAGACTTCCTGCCTGTGCTTAGGGAATATATATTGTATGCTGAGTCAATGAAGGTAGAGAGAGCCCTGTGGCAGAAAACAATGTTGTGTTTGCCTAAAATTAGCAAATTCATTTTTTAACAGTGAGAGATGGTGGTAGTGGGAAAAGTGGGGAAGTAAATAATACATGAAGTAGGAGGATATTTTCATAGTCAAAACAAAGCTGGGTATGTTTAATAGCAGGGTACTGCATAGGTAACATTATTGATCTGCTCTGGTCTTCAGTCAAGCTAGGGTAGGTATTGTAGGGCATACACAACATGTTGCAGACTTGCCCCTTCATTGGTCTGGCAGGTGGTACTCTACAGGAGACATCCTGTGGCTGCCTAGAATCTTTCTTTGAATTGAAGTCAGTTGTGCTTCAGCTCTTCACTAGAGGGTCACTGCCTGGTCCAACTGGAGTTACAGCATTAGCAATTTCTCTCACTTGTATGTAGCAGAGTTGAATGCCTTGTTTTAGAACTGTGCATCCAAAAGACAGACATTGCTTCCTCTGTCATCCTCATCTGTTGTTAAGTTCTGCATATCAAGTAACTGCTTAAAGATGGTATTCTGTGACTCGTAATCTTTCTAAGAACTTGATGTTTTACTCCTTATGCAGACGTAATAAAATCTACTTTAATATGGGTTTTATTCTCTTGAAGCTAAGCAGTGTTGGTAATCAATCACATCTTATGGGGAAAAGAACTACTGAGTGAACTCCACTAAAAAATGGTATCAAGGACTTCAATTTGTCCATCAGAGCTTTTCACCATGTGACGTGGCACAGTATGTGTGACATACATATATATAGCAGCTGTGCTATAGGGTACTAACAGACAAGTTCCTTCTGAAGACTTCCCACTTGGAACAACCATTACAAGGCTATGATATGCACTCCTTTACAAATCTAATAGCCCACTGTAAACTAACAGTCTGAACATGGTAGTCCTTCTCCATCTTTATCTTAATTTCATCCTATGCTTCTCAAACTGAGAATTTAAACACTTATTTGTAGATGTCTTTTCCCAGTTTCAGGAGTTGTACATCTGTATGACTAAAGTACTAGTGGCTTTGCAGTAATTCCCTGGGCATTTTCTTTGCTTTTGTCACCATAGAGTTGACCCCAGCATGAATGAAGTGTATTGTCTTTATGGGTCTATTAACAGTGAGCTGTAGGAAGCCTTGTCTCAGGATTTTTGGTCTGTAGGAAGTGGAGGTGGATGGAGCGTGCTTACAAATAAACAGAGTGTGAGGCTAGTGATTAAATACTTTTAATTCAGAGCATCTGGCTTTTGATGCTAAAAATGCCTACTAAAGATGGCATCTGAAGGGAGAAGCTGAATGGTGAGAAGTGCTCTTCACAAATACAGCAGGGGAAGTTTTTTTAAGCTAAAAAGCAAGGGTTTCTTTAGCTAAAGAGATACTTTAGGCAGATAATCACCACTCAGCTCAAGCAGAGCAGCATTACAGACTTGCACCTAGGCTTCCTTTTGGCCTTTAAGAGCTCTTTTAGAATGGCACTGTCTCCAAGCCAACAGCTACTTAACTCTCTAAAGTACTTCTTCAGCTAAGAAACCCTTGCTTTTTAGCTTGAACTTTTTAGACTGTTGTCTTTACTTTCTAGTGCTCTAAAGGATTATACTGTTTGGTGTATGTCTTGGACATCTTATTAGCTTTACTCAGTCTAAAAATTTGAAAATCAAGAACAAAAACTATTGTTAGTCAAGCTAGACCGTTAGTATTTTCCTTCCCTCTCGGGTAGCAAAACTGAAGTCTCTCAGGTCCTACAAAGTGCAGTTTTCTTCTGCTAGAAAACATCAGCCTGTTTCTGTTTCTGAAGTGAGCAGCTACTGAATTGTCCTTGCAGAATCCTTAACACCAGTAACCAAGGTTAGTAAGGAGTGCACCTTTGGAGTGCTGAACACTTCCTGTTGAAAGGGGCATCCTCTTCACCTGCAGTGCATTCCTCCTCAAGTAGTCCTCTTCAGCTGCTGTGAGGACTACTTGTGAGGTGAAAGGCTGTTTTGGTCTTAGAGAGCACATCTTTTGCATAGGGTACTTGATGCAAGGTAACTCTTCAGGTACTAGGAGTTCAGTGCAACCTTGATTAGCTTTCTTTGTTGCACATTTACCCCTGGTGTAGGTATGGGAACATGATCTGTACAGCAGCCTATAGCTAGCTGGCTGAATGTATCTCGAGTAAGAACTGCCAGATTATCTGTCCCTGTTCAAGAGGCCTTGATGTCTTTAGGAGTTCTGTTTGCCTGAGAGGAAGAGCATGAGGGAGCTGCACATAGAGAGTCAAAGCCCAGTAGTTCTGGTTGAATAGAATATTAGCTGATTTGAGGGAAGCCTAGCCTCTGGATTTGTTTGAAAGATTTGCAGAAGAGGGCAGAAGCTGGTGTCATGGCCTTGAGTTAAAATGTGTGCTAGAAGTGTCTAGAAAAGACCCTTTCCAAATTACTTGCTTTGCTCAGCACTTGTTAGGCCACACCTGTGTTCAGTATTTATCCCTCCTGCATTCAAAAAGATGTGGATAAGCTGAATAGGGTCCGGAAGAGAACCACAAAGATGGTTCAAGGATCTGAGAAGCCTACTGTATGAGGAAAGGCTGAGAGAACTGGGTGTGTTCAACCTTGAGGAAGAAGGCTTAGGGAAAATATTATCGCCATCTACCAGTATTTAAGGATTGACTTCAAATGTGATGAAAGCTCCCTTTTCACAAGGAGACCCATGATAAAACAGGGACAAACAGTGCAAATTACTCTTGGGGACATTTTCATCGAACACAAGAGGAGAATTTTCACAATGAGAACAATCAATCTTTGGAATAATGTCCCCGGGGACGTGGTGGATTCCCCAACACTGGACACATTTAAGATCTAGCTGGCCAGGGTGCTGATCCATCTTGTTTAGATTGTGCTTTTGCCAAGAAGGGTAGGATGAGATAATGCTTGAGGTCTCTTCCAGCCTGGTATTCTATGGTTTCTCTTATATGGCAAGGCGATGTCTCAGTTCCTGCTGCAGTGAAGCCCTTGTCAGTAAACACGTGGTGCCACGTTTGCTGATGCACACTGGT
Source organism: Alethe castanea (assembly GCA_024734035.1). Lineage (NCBI taxonomy): Eukaryota > Metazoa > Chordata > Aves > Passeriformes > Muscicapidae > Alethe > Alethe castanea. The sequence goes on along the minus strand of JANRGV010000075.1, from coordinate 53,013,049 downwards.
GTTGTCTTGGGAGGCATTTGCAGAGCACAGAATCTCCTATACGTGATTCAGTGCAGATATTAGGATGTTACATGACTCGTGTTTGCTCAACATTGCTAGAAGGGTTTATTACGTGATGTGATCCCCAGGGGTGTTCTTGGACATTACTTTTAACACATGTTTAAAGCAAGCACCACATTAATAGGTAACTGTGTCTTCAAGGGTGTGAATTAACTGGAGATCCTCTTGTGATGTTTAGTCACAGTAGGAAGCTATGTGGTGTGCAAACAAGATTGAAATTTAAATTTGAGATAGGCTGATGGCAAACTCCTCCTGAAGCTCTGTATGGGCCAAGGTGGAATGTTTGAACTAAATTCAAAATTGTGAAGGACCTGCTGAAATGAGGCTAAGCCTTTCATGTTCAGACACTACTGGTTTAATTCTGACCTGAAATAACTGAAGTGTGTTGATTGAAGTTTTTTTCAGTTTTGAGTTTGGTTTCTTCCAACTTTTTTTTAAAACTTTTTTCTCTTCAAGTGAAGCCTTAACTAGTATTGCATGGTCTGTGGTAATTTTGAGGATGCTTGATGCAGAGCTTTTCATAATTGCTGCTAAATCATCAAGGCATCGATCTAGAACAGAGGAGATTGCCTGGAGGTGCCAGAGGAAAAATATGGGACAAGTGAAAGGGAGGGCAGTATTTTTTTCCATCATTTACAGGTCGGCCATTACTGCATACTTAAAACTGTACTCACAAGCTCATTGTTAATGGCCCACAGTTGGTGGGCTTGAGCACGTAAGGAGAATTAAGACACCTGTTCTTTGAATCCAATTTGCCAATAACTGTTAATCATTGGCTACTGCTGGTATAGATTCAGCTTCCCACACTAGGTCTAGGCTTCTAAAGGCAAAATGCACTTGCTGGAGGTAGTTGTTTTTCACAGAAGAAATTTCAGTTGACTCCAGTTCAACAGGCAATACAAAGTGGAAATACCTATTAAATGTCTCAGAGTTGTGTTGCATTGATAACCTCAATTACTTAAAGGCCATCCCACACAGTTGCATAGATTCTAAAAAGAAGAGGCAATGTTGTGATTTTTCATACAAATAAAACCAATACATGCTTCTGCATCCCTTTTGGAACAAAAGGGAGAATTAAGCTGTTGAAGGTGAATTCTTCAGGTTTGCTCCCTTTTTACTGACTACTCTAATAGCAGCTTTGTGGATGGGGTGCTATTCCTATTTATCATGAATTGAAGTTTATAAGACTGTTGATGGCAACATCTCTACTCTAGAGCAACTGCTTTGGTGACCTTCTCTTGGCTTAAGAAGGAGGAGGGGGCTGATGATGATTAGTAGATACAGGATTTGTATGTTCTTAATTGCTCTTAATTACATCTAGACTGGCTGTTAGAGCTCTGAGGACCTACTCTTCTAAAAACATATTTCTGTGGGCAGCAGTGCTTATGAGTAGTCCTGTATTACCAGCCTTATCTGGACCTGTTAAAATGACTAGTTACCACTTTGTGTCTTAATGGGACAATTCCTTCTAGATGGCAGAAGGGAAGACTCAAAGCCGAGTTGCAAGAGAATTTCAAATTTACAGTGAGTGTTGGCTGACTTCCCTCTGAGCATTTTTAATAATAACTTTGCAAAATCAAAGTAATTAAAAAATACTGGTTATTTATTTTGAAACCTGAAGTGGTAAGTTGCCTGCTCTTGCAGACACAAAACTTTTAGTTTATTTAGTTTAGTTTATTTTTTAGTAAGTCTTTCTTAGAAAAGACTAATTTCTGTGGTTGTTTTCAAACTGTAAGACTGTAGTATAACCTTAGTGAAGGTCTTTGTGGATATAGCACAAGCTAAGGGTAGCATCTTTGGCTCTCTATTTTGAAAATACTCTGTCAAGAAAATGTTTACTGCTTGAGAAGCTCTCTCAGGCAGTCTAGTGCTTTTCATATAAATTGTCCTTTTCATAATTTTCTTCTTTTTTTAATGAGACCAACAACCAAACCCCACCCCCCAGAATGATCTAAAATAAATGCTTACTTTTGCTCTAACACTAGAATGTGACAGGTTGCTTTAAAGGATTCTGAAGAATCTTTGCAAGTGAAAAGGGAGCTGTAATACCTTCTATGGTGGTCTTTCTGTCTCTTAGCCAATGCTGTCTTCTGTCTGCTGCTTGAGGATATCAGAAACTTTACATCAGCTCTTGTCAGCTTTGATGCTTTTGTTTATATCCTTTTCATGGTAGTAATAGGTCAACTGGTGAATTAAACTTACTTAGTCAGGGTTATATAAATGGTTTCATGACAGCTTCTATCTTGCATGCCTCCAGCTTGTCCAAACGTTGAATTTTATCTGCCTCTGCCAGCTGGTGGAGAGCAAGTGCTGTTTATTATTAGAAGCTACTCCCTAAATGCTGCAAAATAGGACAAAGTAAATCTGAAAGTCTGATTTAGGGCTTAATTGGCACTGAAAGATGTATCACTTTAGAGTTTCTTGTGAGCTTGGAGAAGGAACAAGAGGATCCCTTCACAGCTCTCTTTTCTCTTGCCCATAGAATGTGTTGAAGAAGAGAGACCAAGTTCAAGCGGAGTATGAAGCAAAACTGGAAGCAGTAGCCTTGAAAAGAGAAGACCGTCCAAAGGTTAGCATTAAAAATTGCTCTACCAAAACTGTTTGCACTTACACTACTTCCTGAAAAGAATGGAGATGCAGAACTTGCTTTTCTTCTGGATTTGGTGGCTTCTTTGCAGTATAGGCAGTAACTGGCAGAACAGAAATTTGTTGCTGGCAAGATGGTGTGAAATAAAGACCGAAGTATAATATATGTAACTTGTCTAGCAACTTCTGTACTATTGATCTTTCGCAGTTCAAAGCAGGATGATTCTGTAACACTTCAACAACAGCCAGCAGTCAGTTGGACTGTTCAGGGACAGGTAACAAAGCAGTGGTAGAACAGTCCCTGGTGACTCAGCAGTATGCCAGCTAGCTGAGTTAAGGTCCTATCCCTGGCACTGTATGTGGAACTGTATTATTGTAGAACACTGGCTTTGCTGTGGAAAAATCCTTATTTGCCATTTCTGCTAGGGAGGTCTATCTGTGTGATGCCAGAGATGGCACGTGTCACTGGATGGCATGTTTTGGCTGGGCACCATACAAAAGCAAACCTGTGAACTGACATGCTTATGCTGCCACCCACTTCTGCATGAAACCAAGTGCAAGAGCCTCTTCTTAAATCACTGCAGCTTTAACTGATGATGGCAGTAGGGTTTGTTCCCTTCCTCTGCTTGGAGGTTTTTGGTTTCCCTTATATTATTTCTGTTAATAATTAATGGATGACTTTCCAGTATTATGCCTATTGTACAGTAAGGTTCACTCTACAGTAGGTTCACATGATATTTTTATCTAAGAAGCTGAAGAGAACAAGAGCATAGAAATGCAAAAATGTTTTCCTGATCTTTTATCTATAATGATAGATACAAATAGTGGTGTACTCAGTGGTTTGGGGTGCTCTTGTATTTATTTGAGTCTACTGCCTGCCCCTCTCCTGACTGGTGTGGTATACACTCTACTTCCTCAGTGTAGCTTTGTATAAATAGGTTCTAACAGTTGTGTCTAGGATAGAGGGAACTAAATCTAGCATATCCAGCAAGCCGGATTTTAGGCATTTGACTTTACCAAGATCTCGATGCAGCAGAATTGATGAATTTGCTAATCTTGCACCTGTTAAAAGGCCTTTGGGTCTCATATCTCAGTAGGATTATTGCGTAAAGAGCAGCATTTAAATATTGTGAATTTTTTGAATACTTAAGTCTCCTCTCCAGAGTATCAGCATATTTTTTGGCAACTCCTTGTACCTTCTTGTAACATAAGTAGTTTGTGTCATTTAAAGGATGAAGTTGAACAAACTGTGTAGAACTCCTTGCACATTCACAAAATACTGTCTGGGTTTTCAGAATCTTTTCAGCCAGAGGATGTGTCATTACCTGTAAGAGTTGATAGCTCAGAGCTGTGCCTAGCAGCATGTCTTATATTCAGCAAAGTCTCCTGGCTGTGACTTGCTGGAAACTAAAAGCAGGCAGAGGGTCATGTTGTGGAATGATGTTTGTCTTCCTTGTGACATATTTGCTGATTTGGTAGAAATGATGTAAATAGACCCGAAAGGAAACCATAAGAGGACAAATGCCTTTGTTTAGATCTTGAAAGGAAAGCCTATCACTACTTGATAATCTCTCTGGGCCTCCTGTGCACATACCCAGCCTGGCATCTCAGAACTCAGCAGGTCATTAGATTGTTTTGGCAGTGAGATCAGCCCAGTGGCCTATGAATGCAGAAGGCTTGTAGTGCTACTGTGCCTCTGTTAGCAGGTACTGCTCAGAATGCTGAAGATTATTCTGAAAGCACATTGTGGGTGGTGTTTACTGGTAGCATCATGGTGTTTGTGTGGAGTCTGCAGCCTTCCAGTTTCTAACAAGTGCAGTGGTGAAATGCCTCTCACTCATTTCTGACCCATGCTGGTGCTGATTTTGCAGTAATCTAATCAGCACACTGAAGGATGGGTGTAGTTTAGTTTTGGTGATACGAAGTTTGCCTCTGATGATCTGTTTTATTCTGTCTACGTCACGCTTTGGGAACAGTAAGTATGGCAGTGCAGAACTTGAAGTAGAAGGTGTGGGGAAAAAAAAGCCTTGTAACAGATAACTTGTTCCCAAGAACTAGGAAGGTAGAAATATCTTATGCAAAGGTTAGTTGTCTAATTAATGCTGGATTTGTTCTGCTTTAGGACCATTTGTTACTTGATAATGATGATGTAGAGGCGTTTTAAAGTGGACATGCTAGCTCTAATTGACCACACTAAATTACAGATGTTAGGCAAGCTTAATTATTTAAGAGAACAGAATCAGCGTGAAAAGGATTAGATGTACATGCAGAACTTCTTATCATATATGTACAATCTTATGCTCAATTCTTGCCTGCATATACGTCTGTCATCAGTTGAAATTGACTCACTAAAATAGTCCTGTGCCCTTTAAGAGTGTGTTGGGAGTTTGAACCGTTTGTCACTTTGGTTTTGTGGTTTGAGGGGTTTTTGGGCTATTAAGTACCTGAGTGCAGGTATCAGTAAAGAAGTAGCAATTTCCCTGAAGTCCAGTCTGCCTTCTTCCTGGTTCTTAGTTTTAGCTAATATTTAGTGTCTCTGTTGGTAAAAAGAGATAAAAGCATCAGCTTTGATGCTTCAACTTAGGCCCAAATTTGATGATAAATATTTAATATCTCTCTGCATTGAGTTTGCACTGATAAAAAATGCTTAAAAGCTGTTAATGAACTTAAAATTTTGTCTTAACTACTGAGTTGCAAATTGTGTTCTAGGAAGCTGTATTTTATAAGGTAAGGCATTTGCACTCCCAATTAGGATTACTGCATGTGCAGACACTGCTTTCACGATGCCTCTGGAGACAGTTGGAGTTAGTTGTTGCTGTTGTTCCTTAATGAAAGCACACGACCCATCTGTTGACCACTGGGTTATCCCTGTAGCTCTAAACTTACACAGCCCTCTCAGCCTGACCAGCAAGAAAATTTTCTATGAGAAAGAAAGGTTTTTTGTATAGCTTCATTGTGGTTTCAGATCCTGGCAGAAGCAGCAGAAGGCTGGTGAGTGCTTAGAAGCTAAGTTAATTGAGTTGGGAAATCTTATGTGGTTTTGCTTCCAGAGTTCATAAATATTTCTCTTGATAGCCTAGCCTTTTCCATTAAGATAGCAGAGTACCTATGATGGAAGGCATATATGCCTCGTGGGGAACATCCCGTACACCTTCCAGTTGCTGGCTTGGTTGTTCTTGTCTGCGGCCGATGAGGGAAATTCATGGCAGAATGAATTCTGTAGTCATAAGTATAGTGCTCAGACATGGCAGGGAGAAAAAGTATATACTGAACCTCCAAGCTGCCTGTAGTGTAAATTCAGTTGTGTGAATAAAGGGGAGCTCTAATCCCATGAGTATGAAGAGCTCTTGCATCTTGAACAGGTTGGTTTATTGAAGAATAGCTATAAGACCTTCTCTGAGTAATAAACTGATCAGCCCTAATCCATGTCGTGGAGAAGAAACACAGTTGGTGTGTTTCTGCCTAAACTGAGTACCTTACCAAACTGCAAGATAGCAGCCCTTCTCTAACTTAATGTGGGTATACATGAAAAGCTTCTTATGTAGTCTGTTCATCCTCTTCCTTCTTTCATGCCCCTCAGAAA
>JANRGV010000075.1:52887562-52897673 GCA_024734035.1 Alethe castanea | reverse complement strand
ATATGATCTTCCATCTCAATCTGAAATATTCAAGGGAAAAATATTAAACGACAATAAATTGGTCAGCAGAAGCCTAGGGATTAATGACCTCAGCCAAGATGTTATTTCCTGCCTTCTGCAGATGAAGACCCAACAGAAGAAAACACATTTTGAGAAGAGCTAACAAGTCATTGGTCTCTTTCAAAACAGACTTGAACAAGAAAGTGATTCTTTTTTCCTAATGGCTTTCTCCTAGACCTTTTCTTCCCTTTTGTCAGCCAGTTGTTCATGTCTACCCCTACACTGCTATTTCAGTGACGCTCTAGTTATAAGCAGTGTGTGTAGGAGAGTTAATTCAGACTCAGAGACCTCAGGCAGCTTGCTAGTCATGCTAATTAGCTGTCTGAACAAAGAGTGTATTAGCTTTACAGCAGCACTGACAGGTTTGACTTACATCAACAACAAAACTGCTGCCACACGAAGCTGTAGGGTGTATATGGTAAGAATTTGGTATAGAAGTGAGCAACGGAAGATAATTACTCCATTAGAAAAATTCCAAGTTAACGGTGACCAGGTCAAACTGAGGTTTTATTATATATGGATTCTGACCATGATATTCTTTACCTACTGAACTAGGAAGAACAATTTGAAATTCAAGTGAACTCAAACTCAGATCTGATTTCAAGGAGAATTTCCATCTGGAAAAATTGTGAAGAACTACTGAGAAGTAATGGAGGTATCAAGGGCGAGTAAGATTGCAAACTGGAAAATGTGTGCAGGACACTGGTTACATTTCCAAACAGCTGAGGATTAAATCTAACAGGATTTGAAGTTGCAGATAAAAAGCCTTAAGTTTCAAGGCAAGTGAAACAGTATTTGAGCAGAATCCTCTCCATCACTGCCTTATTCTCCTAATCAAGCTAACTGCCAAATCTACATGTTTACAACCCCTCACTGATTCAAAGTTGTGTTGTTCGCTGCTGTGCCCCAGGGATTTTCAATCACTTGTGCAGTGCTGTCCCACATATTTTCCATTTAATTTTTGTTGTCAGATGTCAACCTTTAGGATTTTTTTCCCCTGCATGTTCAGTAGTGTCCCAGTTAGGCACCACTAGGGAAATTTCAAAAATTTTCCAGTGAGGTGGTGTCTTAATTGACTTAAAAACATAAGGGTCGTATAACACAACACTTTCTTCTGGCTTTAGATTCTCCTATAAACTTGATTAGCCTTATTTTTGATTTAGAGTACCAGCAGATTGATCAAAGCAGAGTAGCCCTAATCAGATGTCCATCCTCCCTCATCTGTTTTGGCTTCTTACCTTAAATCAGTCGTGCCATCTGTAGGGAAATGGCAATTAAATCAACCTGAAATCAACAGAAAACTGTTCTTGTTGGCTTCCACTGCTTCTGCATAGCCTTCACTGCCTGACAAGACTGTTGGTAACTATTCCAGAATCTGACATATCATGGACACAGTTAGCTAGGGAACTCTTCTTTAAGAAGAAACAGGCTTTAAAGACTACATGGAAATGAGTATTAAATCAAAGAAACTATAAATGCTGATAACAAAATATTTGGCATATACAATCTTTTCCAACTACATGAGTGTTCTGAAGACCCAACGAAGTGGTGTACCATGCACACATGCTTTCAAATAAAAAATACTTATCTGCATTCCTTCAATTAAAAAGAACCTGTACTGGTACTCAACAGAAGGCACTACAATATAAATTGAGTTGTATATACACATCTGTATGAAGAGAGTTGCATTGATAAGGACACCCCTTTATCTGCTTCATGCCAGTCTGCTTCATGAAGATGATGAGCTGACATAAAAGTCATATGTGTGGGAAGGAGCCAGAAGTCATTCACATTTTGTGGTAATTAGCCTCTATCAAGGAAATTACAGGGAACTTACTTTGAAATTAAATAACTCTCCACCTACAGGAACCCCTTCCAAATTGTTCTCGCTAAATCTTTTGACTCTTACTCAGCCTCCAAATCCCCTTGCTTCAGTACATAGCCTATTTTAGTTGAACTGTTGTGCTGCATTTGGCTGAAGCAAAATTAACTTTCTCCACAATAGCTGGTATGGGGCTGTATTTTGTATTTGTGCTGTGCACAGGGTTGATAATACAGAGATGTTTTGTTATTGCTGAGCAGGGTTTGCACAGAACCAAGGCCTTTTCTGCTGTTTGTACTGCCACGGTGGTGAGGAAGTTGGGAGTACATGAGAGGCTGGAAGGAGACACAGCTGGGACAGATGATTCCAACCCATCACAGGGATATTCCAGACATGTGACATCATGCTCAGTGCATAAAGCTGAGGGGAGGAAGGAAAGCATTGGAGTGGTGGCATTCATCTACCCAAGTAACTGTTATGCATAATGGGTCTCTCCTTCCTGGAGATGGCTGAACACCTGCCTGCCATGGAAAACAGTAAAATAATTTTTTGTTTTGTTTTGCTTTGCTTGTGTTTGTGGCTTTTGCTTTCTTTACTGAACAGTTTTGATCTTAATGCATGAGTTTTCCAGATCTTAGCCCTTCAATTCTCTCCTCAGCCCTGCTGGTGGGGGAACGAGTGAGTGCCTGGTGCCTGATTGTTGGCTGAGGTTAAACTACGACATGTAAATAAGGTAACTCAAATACAGAAATTTGAGAAAACAGAATCTATAAAAAACCTAACTTTTGGTTATTTCTACTTGCATATGTTCATATTTTTGCAAGACAGAAGTGATGTCCTACAACTTCTATACTAAAACCAACACTTCCAACCTAATGTGCTGTATTTCTTTAAACTCCTCTTCAACAGATCAGAGCATCTGGTAGACAACAGACATTTTTTAGGAAAGCCTAAGAACAAAGCACAAAGTAGTGTTAAATTATTTGCTATCCATGTGCTTCATGTGAAAGCTTACCCTACCACAGTTCCACTTAAACTAGAAAAAAACCTTTAACTCCCATTTTGCTTCGATTATCACTACATTTGGTGACATAGCCACAGTCCAAGCTAACAAAATGAAGGGCTTTGGAGATCACTCTCCCTGCTTATATCATCCTTGAGTCTTTCACAGTAAGCCAAAAATAATGAGGGCAGGTGACTACTGTCCCATGAGTCAGTGCAGATGTGGCACACCACATTCTCCCCACCCATGCCAACTCAGGCTGCATGAGTAAAGCTAGCAATTAAGAGCACAAAACAATTATTCTCCCTGACATCATCCCAGCCTCAGACCATAAGAACTTCCTTTCACTCTGCCTCTGCTTCACTGTTTTCCTCCAACGATTTCCCAGGCTTCATCCTGTTACAGCTTTGGGGTAGAATAATACAAGTCCTGAACCACCAAAAAGGTTAATGTTTAAGACTATGAATACCTGTTCCACCAGGAGCCAAGGAGTACCTAATTCTACCAGTGTAAAAGACTGACTAAGCAATAAAGCAGTATGCTTGATCCTTCTGTGCTGCAATAGGAAGAAAAATTGCTGCCAACCTTTGAAGGCTTCTTTTATCTTCTTGGGCTGGCTGGTCCTGCAGGCAGGGATACAGCTGACTTTTAAAAGTATAGCCACAAAAATAAGAGTTAATCTAGGAGGCTGCAGCTGAGGATCTACCCCACGTTTTACATCTTTCTGCTCCACGTGCATGGAGGAGGAGGTGACTTGTTACCTAGAGTTAAACCAAAACTTGCAGAAACTTCAGCCTGTCAATCACAACCACTGAAAATGTTTTAGGTTTGAATTTTACTGGAACTAGTATGCAGAGATAAGATAATTTTGTTTTTTACTGGTACTTGTGAGCTCTGTGGAGTTTACCAGTGGCAATGGTGTCTGCTGAGCAATGAGCTCTATCTGCTGTCTTTCTTCTCTATTTTGTATACCTTAGATTTTGGGACAGAAACTGTAACTTATAACGGGCTTATGTAATTACTTAAATCCAATTTCCAATCTTAATTAGGAATGTAACGATGAACTATTAATAATATTCAGAGCAGCATTAATCTACCCCCGCTCTTTCACTTGAATGGTAACAGGAACTAGACCATCAGGGAAATAAATTAAAGACAATTTGAGTTTTGAGAGAAATGGCGGAAAAAGAGTTTGGGATCTACAATAGCTTGTGTCTACAGGAGATCCCACGGAATCAGGAAAAGGTGGGATGGTGGGCCTACTTACAGTCTGATAAAGTAAAATACATGCAGAGGACATCACAGGACTCACACTCTGATGCTGAGCAAGTGTTTCAATAAAAGTGACTTCAACACAAAGTAAAAGAGGGTCATGTCAAACTCTAGTTTAGGCATCTTGCCTGATAAACACAAAAATGGAATATACTCTATCCCTTTACCAGCCTTAAAAGCATTTTCCCATTCCCTCAATGGCAGCCACGTTGGATCAGAAATTAACTTCTTCCACCAGGGGTCAGATGCCAATGATACTTCACGTGGTAACGAAGCCTGAATAAAAAGCCAAAATGCTCAATACATAGTTGCTACTGACTAACAAACCCGAGTTGTAGTCATGCCCCTCTGAAAAAAACCCCACGACTTTGCTCTGTGTGGCTTCACTGTTTTGCCAAGGCCAACTCATCTATCTGCTGGAATAATTATCAAACTGTTTCATAGACAGTGCCATAAAAGAGATTTCACTCTCACTGAACTGTAAGGTTAACCCAGGGAATCTCTGAACCTTCAGAAAGGGATGTCTTTTGTGAAAACTAACTGAGACGACTATGCTATAAACTAAAAACAAATCAGGAACTAATTTTTCAATACTGAACAAAACCGAAACTTGTAACACTAACAGTTGTATCTTTAAAAGTTTTCACTAAGATCACACAATAATATCCTGAGGAAAACTAGAGCAACTTTTTTCCCTCTCTACAATGTCAGTTTACAGTTGAACAACAGAAGGGTGGAGGAGGAAATTCCTTTATTCTCACCTTCCAAAAAAAAGTTCCTTTTCAGCAAGCTTAGTACAATGAGTTTGTCCTCAATTGTTTGCAGGAAACATCTCACATTTTTTCCTTCTATGCAATGAGTTTAATCACAGAAGGTTCACTTAATTTTATAAAGAAAACAAGGCAATGGAAAGGCAAAAGCTATGATCACATAAGAAATCAGAAATCACACCAATCTTAGTAAAAGAATGCACACAATGCTCACAGAAGATCCAAGCAATGTATAAACACAAGGTCATAGCATCACAAGGAAGAAGAAAATAACAGCACATGGGCAGCATTTCCACTTTATGCTGGGACTAACCAGAGTTTGTAAATACCTTTTCCATTTTGTTTATTTAAAGGTCCTGTGAATAAACTTGGTCTGCAGCAACAATACTGCAACTAGCAGTATTGAACAAGAACAAGAATTTAAGAGCAAAAATTAAACCTTTACTCTTAGCAATTTCTTTAAGAGGTTTTCTAGTTTTTTTCTAGTGAAAAGCTATTTCTTATGCAGATTCTCCCAGTAATTTCCACTGGCGGAGTACAAGCCAGTTGCTGCTTTTCCATGGAAAGCTCTGATCTTTCTTTGAAAGAATCAAGAGTAATGCAGTAACAGAGATGGTTTTATTTTCTTTTGTTTGAGGCTATATTCTAGAAGGAAACAGAAAGGCATGAATGAATTGTGCTTTTTGGCTGTTTAAATCAGCTCCTGTATAAGCTTGCGTCAGATGGCACCCTGGGGCTTTACTCCCCAAAACCAGGACACTGCTCCTGGTCTATCCTTTGGAAAGGGGAAGCAGCACTCTGGGAAGAGACCAGCAGTAAGATGCAGCCTTCAAAGTCTCCTCCTGGGTTCCTGCTCTGGAGGAGGGTTATGCATGCCACGTATACCTATCTGATACTGAAAATGCAGATACAGGACAGTATCAGCAAAGTGAAAAGGCATGCCTGGTGACTGCATTCCAGGAAGGCCTTAGTAAATGTAGGCAAAATCTTAGGAGCAAAAATATAACTCAGTCAAGCTGTCCCGGGTACACTGTGAACAGTGAATGAGACTGAAGGACTGTTGTGGTGACAAGGACCCAATCTTTTGCTCTGTCACACCACCAGATCTGTACAAACTCTCCAGCAGCTCAGGCAGTTACAGACACGCCCTGGTGCAGAGCTGGCAGGAGAACTCGGTTCACCTGACAAGGCTCCTCTGAGTGCTCCCACTGCTACTGCCATACATCACACTCCTTCCTAAACACACAGCTCCAGGAGAGAAAGAAACTGACAGTATCAGTTGAACACTCAGACCTCTTCCCTGAGGAAAATGACTCAAGCTTCCTCTCAAGCTCACACAAATCAAACAGTGACCTGAACTGGGAAGGAGTTAGGATATGTACACTTTACTGTTATTTAGGTTCTTGACACCCACTGCCAGCAAACTCTAAAAACTCCCTCATGTAACACCAAAAGAAGAGAAGCAAACAAGAAACAGGCTTAAGGTGGAGGGAGGACACAGGTTGCCCTGCAGAACAAAAGCCCAGACATTCAGAAGTGAGACAGACATTGCAAAAGCAACCCAGACTGGAAAACACAAGAGTTTCCCCCTCCCACTGAAGGGTCTGAGCCAACACCATTGCCCTGGCTAAGCTGACTTGTTTGGTCAGTCCCCTGAGCAGAGCTACCTGCCCCAGGGCAATGATGCTACCCACCATCTCCTTCCCATCACAGATCTCAGGAGAACCAGGATCCTGCCCTGCCACTCCCAAGACAGCTACTTTTTGCTGTTATCCTTTTAACAGCCAAACCAAAGAAACTCTGGCAACACAGTCACAGACTGTGGGAAATACTGAGAGAGACCAACAACATCTGTTGTGTTTGTTAGCACAGGGGAAAATCATCGGGTCTTCTCCTGCCAATCCATTCACAGTAACTGAAAGCTTGGGCCTTGGGTTTGAAGGATTTGGGTTTGGAGGACAGATAGCTTATTTCAGAGCTTTTCAGAGAAGGTCATAAGCCCCAGCATCTGAACAAGAACAACAGAAGACCCAGAGAAGTCATTCTTTCAGACTCATCTGGTTTTTATAATACACTCTGAATCTAAATATTTTTGTTAAGTTTTTAACTCTGCAGCCCAGCAAACATTTTAAAACTATAACAATTAAAAAAAAAAGTTTACAGTTAACAAGCCCAAACTTGTTATCAGTGAAGCTGCTGTATAGTTAAGTAAAATAGGATTTTATTAATATCTGAAAGCTGCAGGAGAGAAAAATTTGGTTTTAGTCTCTTGCGATATTTTTCCTATCATCTATGGTAAGCTCCATATCAAACCCATATAATCAAAATATGAATTTACTAGAAAATTTCAAATATTGTTCAACAGCATGAATTAACTGATGTCCAGCAACAGAATATACACACAAAATCTGTTTCACCAAATCAATGCAAACTGTATCACCCAGCATCTAGTTCCAAATATGAAATGCAACAGAGCAGTAGACACCTGGTTCCATACTGCCCAGTCACTTAAAATGCCTGCCTGCCTAGGAAGTACCTGAGAAATTTTGTAAGCATGACCCTCCACAATGGAGGTCCATTGCTGCGGGAGTCCACTGCCACGTTCTTGAGGAATGAAACCATCAGGTCACTATAAAATATTGGCATCATGCGAAAGATGAAGTTCTCCTGCTGTGAAACTGGGTCCCTTTCTCTTCTTTAAAAAAGTCAGGCACACTATTTCAAACTCACATTTGCGACAATAAAAACTGCAAGCCCTTCAGTGTCTCCTTTTCTCATTTTCCCCGTCCCTTTTGCCTTCAAAGGAAATTATTCTTTAGATCCAGCAGCTAGAAGGATAATTTAAATGGCATGATGCATTTCCCAATGCAGCTGCACTCTGACAGATGACTGATACCAATGGGATATTGGGCAAAGCACCCATGTACATACAAGCCACTTAATTAGAGAGTCAGTCCCCATCCATAAAATACCACTGTGTCCTGCTGCTACATTTCTACTAAACTTACAAGCCCTCACCACTTCAGAATGCTTACCAAAGCTGGTAAGTACCTCCAGAGGTAACTTGGCATTTTGGTGTTCAGATGTTTACTGCTGGCTCTCCCAGTCTGGACCAGAAGTTGCATCTGTGCCTGGAAGACATAAACCCTCAAAAAGAAGGTGTGTGCAGTGAACCCTGGCCTGATGTTTCACATTTTCTCCAGAAGTGTCAGCATCTGCAATGTGTGGAACACTGAAGAACCAGTTCTTCACACAAAATTGAGTGGGGCTCAACCTGAGCCCCAATCCTGCTGTTCTCCAGAGGTGGTGCACTGTAGCAGGAGTGCTGTCCATGTGCCACAGGCTGACACAGAGGAAAAGATGGCATTGGTTATACTGGCAGAAGTGCTTTAGTCTTTAATTATCTCAGATCCACTGCATCTGCAAATGTACACTTCTGGCCAATGAAACTTTGCCACAGCCTTAAATGCCATCTTGCTCTCAATTTACTGAATACTGGCATAATAATCTCCTCTCACTTTCTTTCACACTCACAACCATTTTTAATAGAAATTGACCAGCTGATGTGACAAAACCTATGTATTCTTTTTTTCTTTTTTGTCTCTGGGTTTCTTACCAGTATCTAACATGATGACAAACACAACCACATGCTACCATCTGCACCAGCAGGATTCCAGTTTTATTTTCCTTTCTGCAGAATACATCCCAAAGGCATGGGAAGGGGAATACTTAGAAATACAATATATGTGTTCCTCTGCCCCCAAGGACCTACACCCCAGGAAGCTGGTGATCAGTTGGTAATATCCCATTGGAAAGTCCCTTTTTTTACAGTTTACTCTGCCAAGAACTTTGGGAGTTGGCTTGATTTCTCTTCAGAAAGCCAGGATAATATAGAGTCTTGGAGCATGCAAGAGAACAGTCCTATCATATTTTTCCTCCAGAAAGAAAACAGGTTTCCAGCAGGACACAGTTTAATACAAACCCTATCCAGCTTGCCACAGTGAAGTAACATCCCGTATTCAGGCCAGCAAGATACACTGACTTGCCAGAGTCAACAAGAACAGTAGGCAAGGCATGCCCGACAGCTGAACTTCTGAGTTTTCCACACATCCCACTAGAACCAGTGAAGAATAACTCACTTCTCTTGTTGAACTGTTGCTGCTATACAGATGGAATCCCTGAATAATGGAGAAGCCTGGAGAATGAATGACAGGCAGACTAGCCTAAAAACATTTTATTCAGAGCAGAAGTTCATTTAATAATGACATCTGACAAAAAGACAAGAACAATGAACATCCTCACAAGAAACATTAATTCTATTGCAGTATCTTCAGTACACTTCATTCTGAAAGACTGAGCTAGTTTGGCACCAAATGTTCACCATATATTATTTGGAATCCAGCTCTACGGCTGACCATCAGAACCCAGCACCAAGAAATAAGCTGTGGAATTAATTGCCACTCAAAGCTAAATTCTGGGGAGTCCTGCTTATGTGCAGGTCTTATCACAAACTGGTTTCAGGACTGTCTAAATATGTCAGTAGCTGTTGTCAGCTTTCCAATGACAACTCCAAATGTGATTTTTTTTTCCCCTAAGGGTGATCTTTCTAGAAATTTCAAATTTACCTGAGCTATCTGTAAGTTAATTAGATGGAAGAAGATTTTTCAAGAAGTTTAAGGGCTTAAAATATACCCCAAAATGCCAAAAATGTCAACTAATTAAAAGATATTTTTAATTTAAAGTGAGAATTATTTGCTAAATGTGTGTCAATATGCACTCTGAGCTGCTGTGCCATGCCACTTCTGTTCTCATTAACCAAGTTGATAAGCACATTTTATACATCAAAATGAGCATAAACCCAGTTCTTACAAATGTATCACTCCAGAAAGCCAAACAGGCAACAGGACAGGGATGTTCACAGCACTCATAAAAAATGCTGTTCAAAAGTCTCATTTTCAGAAAGTGAATGGGCACTTCTTCAGTCTATGTTGGTTCCTCTTTTAAAGCACATTTCAAATTTTAAAGAACTCCCCAAAAGTGTGGGTGCTGCTCACCTTCCTCAGAGCTGCTGTTCCTCAGAGGTTCAGAGAGGAAGAACAAGCTTTCATTTGCAATAATGTAACAGGAAGCTAATATGTCTCTGTTTGACATTTTTTAATTAAACAAAGCCAGGAATTGAAAAAG
>JANRGV010000075.1:52858715-52870321 GCA_024734035.1 Alethe castanea | reverse complement strand
AAGATAATTTGCCATGTCCAGCTTGCCTGATTGAGCCTGATCATCCTCAGAGTGAATCTCTAAATATTTTTCAAACTACTATCTCCATAGGAAGAGCCATATAAATATAGCACTACTTGTTACCAGAGCATTACATATTCTACACTTATATCAACTGGTGAGGCATGATAAACATGGACTACAGTACTTCAACAATTATGTACAGTTGCATATTGTTCCTGCAATAGAACGGGCATAGCAAAAAAGATTTAAAGAGCAGTCATTATTTTAGAAATAGGGAACCTCTGTAACTCTTCTATACAATACTTGAATAGCATATTCTCACAAAAAGCATTTGTTTGTGAACTAAAGAGCTTGATTCAAAGCCTAATGGAGACTCTTCCAATGCATTCAATAAGCTCTGGATTAAGTCCTTCCTGAGGAACAGATGCAGGCTTTTATTCACTACCAGTGAAACAATAAAAACAATGAGACAAAGAATAAAGTTGTCTACAGAGAATAAAGCAGAGTTGTCCTGCAACAGCTTAAATACATTAGTGTCTATAGTTAAACGAAAGTAATGTAGAGCTGCTCAAATTGTTTGTGTAGGCAATTCACAAAATGTACAGTCCAGAAATGTTGAAGTATCTACACACAAACATCCATACATAGTGTATTTCACTGATTATTCAACTTCGTAGTACTTGCAAAAACTGAGTAATAAATATAACTATAAATTCCAGTAGTTCAAGCAAAGATAACACCGAAATAATTTGTTGCCAATAATGAACAAAACTGTGATGGAAGAAGGAGCTGGAAGTTTTTTTTGTGCCACAGCTCTTAGAGGGATCCAAAGTGTTTACTGAGACCCGGACTTGAGACAGGCTTTCCTTTAGTAAGTTTATCTTATTCGACATAGTGATTTCTTATCTGACCCATGATGTTATCCAAATGCAAGAAATAATGGGTGCTAATGTGCAGAGACTTCTCCTGCCCCTGCAGGAAAAACTGGGGCCAGAGTCACCCCAGGAAAAAAGAGTCTGATAAGGGAGATAAGCAACTGTGGGAGATACAGAAGAGCGACTGAAGTAAAAGTGACAGCAAACAAGAGGAACAATTAGCAGAAATTGAGCTTTAGCAGAAGCCAAGTGGGGTGGAAGTGTGGGACTCGCAGCAGAGAAAAATATGAATAGAGCATTATCACAGGCTTTCAGTAGGCCTGTGTAGATCTTGTGAAGAAATCTAGTGTTAAAGAGTGAAAAGTATGGTTTTTGAAATATGAATTCTGTATGGATTTATGTAGAAAGAAATTGGAAAAGAAGCCTGATTAGAATAGATTGCAGTCATAGCAAAAAAAGACCTTCATAATGAATATGTGGAGAGAGGTGGATTTTGGAAGAACTAGTGTCTGAGGCAATAAAGTGTGATGAGCAGAAAAGGACATTACGAAAAACTTTAACCAGGAAAGAGAAAAGAGAATCAAAGTTGACAACTAATACTACACTAAGCTGCTTCTATAATTATTAAAAATAATAACATTTAAACTTTACCTGCTCATATTGCAATGTTCCTACCCTTTTCAGCTCACAATTAGCTGCCTCCAAAACAGGTCAGTTTTCTTAAATTCTGTACATCTAATTGCTAGGCAAAGCCAACACAGTAGTTACTTCTGCTCCAAACATGAACGAAATGGAGAAAGGCACATTTTGTCATGACATCTTTTCCTGGAGCATTACCACAGATGTGCTCTGACAACAATGAAGAAGGGAAATCCTTCTGCCTTTGCTTTTTCTCCTACATGGGGAACCCTGTCAGCCTCCCGGACTGAAATCCCTACTACACTGAAAGAACATCTCGACCCTCTTCCCATACTCCTAACATTTTCACCTTTGTCTTGCTACAGTCTTAGTGAATGGTCCCGCAAATTGTTGATACCTTTCAATCTTCTGAGTTTTGCACATTGAAATGCTAATCTTCAGCAGTTAAACTGCCTTCTCAGCATACTTTACCAGGTCCTCGCAAGGGGTAGGCTGGGTGCTTATTCCTTCTAGCACGATTGCAATGGTGTTAAACGCCTCCAGCTGGAATGTGTTGTCTGCTGCAGAGTGGATGGCAACACTAGAAATGACTGAGAAAATCAAGACTATCTATAGGTTCTCAGAAAGTCAGAGACAAGTGGATAATATTCCAAAGAAGTGGAAAATAGTTTCAAGAAGCAATTGTTTGTTTCATGACTAAGAATATGTTTCCCCTCTCAAATAACAGTATCACAGTTTCCTAAAGATGCGTCCTTTTCTTGAATTAAAGAGGGAACAAGCCCAATGTCTAAACTTGTGGTCAGCTGAAGGATTGGCTGTCCCTGCAATAAGCTGAGGTCCCAGATTCACTGTGTTTTCTAATCATCAGAAGTGCTATCAGGCAAAATGAAGCTGTAATAAGACGATATGAGAACCTGATAATAGGTCTGCTGATTAAATATACACAGTATTCTGTATGGAAATCCAGCTCTGCACTACAAAACTGATGAGCATTTTATTGTCTAACTCACTGTTGGAGCAGGCAATCTTACTTGTCTCTGGATATGGAGGTAGAGGAACATGTTTTACATAGGTGCCACAGTGTTGTTGCTCAGCTTAGACAGTTTCCATCCAGAACAACAAAAATAAAATTACAGTGCCAGGGGTCAAACATAATGTTTGACCACTTTGAATAATTTAATAATCTCTAGTTTCCCTGACCAATGTTGCCTGCCTCTATGATGATACAGAGATACGCTTGAGAGCAATTAGCAGAAGTAAGTGGAAATGAACTCTTAGCTGTGTGCTATGACATGCAGTTCAGTAGCTCAGATGAATCCTCCTCTCCCATTACCCTGTCCAGCTCTGTTGACTTCAGCATGAGGTAAGCTTTGGACAGGACCAGGGATGAACAGTGCAGCCTGGGAAAGCAGTGATGAGAGCGGGCAGGAGCCAGCTGGGGAAAGCATCAGCTGAAGGAAATAAACTGTTCTGCTCTTCCAGGTTGGCTGGTACATTGCCTCGGTGTTTTGCTGCACACTGTATCTGAATTCCAGCAGTACCTGGTCATGGTGGGTGGGCATAGCAGTGAGATGCATCTGAAACTGCCTGAAGAGTGAGAAAGAATTGGATATACGGCCATGCAGGCTTACACTGTGAAAGATGACCAGGGATTTTTGCTGTCTGGCCTCACAATCTTCCGATTCTTGTACTATGCAGAAAAAGCATTTCCATTATAAACTGATCCAGAGTAAAGAAAATATCAAAGCTTCTGCCATTTTGAGTTATCTGTAAAGTTTTCATCCAGGACACATTTTTGGCAGCAGGACAAGAGTGAGGATGAGGGGAACAGGCATGTCTTAGATCTGCTTATATTAATTGTTTGTTTGCTTGTTTGGTCATTTGTTTGTAAGCAGCTGCACAGCGAAATGGATTTTTTTCCATAAACTTCTGGACTCACTTAGGTTCTTTGATGATACAATATTTTATAATACCAATGAAAAAACAAATTAATGATCTATGTTTCTGATAAAACATGACACCAAAATATTAACACTGCAAGACAAATCCAGCCTACTGCTGATCTTTTCCATGGTCCTAAAGGTTTTGTTAAAATTAGAAGTTGTTCACCAAGATAATCTCTCAACCAGTATTACAAAAAAAAAACCCGAATGTTGTGCATGTACATCTTCATCCTTGCTACCAATCAGCAGTAATAATGGTGGAAATATAAAGACAACCAGCTGCAGTTTATGCTACTCCCACACACATACACTTTTCAAGTAAAAACTGCAAGAATGGCTCAGTAGTAAAGTACATGGTATTCTGAACCTGAACTCTAAAGAGAGCTACAGACATAACAGGATGTGTTTTAAATGCAACGATGAAAAGGCAGCATTTTGCCATTTAGAAATGAAGGAAGAAACATAAAAAACCCTCCAAGATTACTCACAAACTTTGGCTTGTTCAACAATAGGTCCAATTTGGCTAATTTAGAGCATGTTACATGGAATGGCTCTTAGAGAGGACTACAAATTTCTCCTCTGGTGAAGGAGAGTATTCCTAGTGCAGTACTTGTTTACAGATCCATATCCTGTTTTCGCTGGTTACGAATGTCGTTACTTATTTGATGTAAGAATTCTCTACACTTTATTGAAAGCTACACAAATTACCATTTACTTCAACCATACAGTCAATAGCACAGTCAGGACCTACATGTAGCTTGTGGCTACTTTGTTAATAGTTCATTAAAGGGAAGAGAACTTTATGATAGCCCAGGCCTCCCCTTGGAGTAAGTTGGTTGTTGAAAATAACAGAGATATGGGGATTTCTCGTTCCTGTTTCTATTAATTGAAAATACTATTGAAACATTACTGCAACTAGGTCTGCATAGATTATTTTTGGAGTTGATCTAGAACTGATAGTTTTCTTAGATGAAAATAACATTGCCCATTTGACATTTTAACAATAGGAAGGACAATCATATTGGATATCTCAGCGAACTTGGAAGAGTTTATAACTAACTGCTCCATATAATCTTTGCCTCAAGCACCAGGATTATCCCTTCCACAAATTTCTATCACTTTATTAAAGAAAACTTTAACTCTTTGTCATTTTCTATGACTAAATTAATCTTTTTTCCATGTGGGTAAGGATGCTTTCATGGACTTTATTGACTTTCCTGTGCTGGCATTTTGCTGATTCTGCTCACACTACATTAGTGGCAACACTGAGTCAGCCTCTCTTTTGCAAAATTATGTCATTAAACCTCTTCCTTCAGCAGGAGGTCTTTATGAAAAAATGACACCTCTTTTTCAAAACCACGGAGGAAACAATGCTAAGGCCAATTTTGTTCTGTATGATGTAATACTCCCAAGCATTTGAGGTACTGTGCTATTAAAACAAATTGTATTCCACAGTCATTGAACATTCTCCCCCTCTTCTTTAAGTATGACCTTAACTTAAGGTAGAGAACGTTATGGGCTGAGTAAATTCCAGCTGAGAGCTTTCCCAGCAGCCCTAGAGGTCCTGCTTGTGGCATTAAAGCTGCCACAAAGCAATACTGCTTGGAGTAGAGCACTGATAGCAACCAGAGCATGATATCTGGGAATGCCTGTGCAAGTCCATGCTCCAGCTCCAATCAGAATAATTTAAATATCTGATTTAACCATAACATGAAGGGATTTCATTGCCTGTATTATAAATTATTTCCTTAAGGAAAAGTAGTTTATAATTGACTGATATTTCTGAGGATGCATTGACTTGCTGCTTTATATATTTAACCTTAAATTTAATCATTGTTTTTGATACCCAGGACTATGAAATTCTGTGTTATCTGTTCCATTCTAAATTTTTAATTACATGTAGTCAGATTTGTATTTGTTATTAGTAGGTCTGTTTTGTTTTGGTGTTTTTTAAATATCTCTTGTTCCAGCACCATTTGGATTTTATCAGCACTGTAGAAAATAAAAAAATAAAGCCTGTAGGAAATCTGGATTTTGAGAAAATTATTTTTTTTTATCTAGTAAAAGAAAGAAGTAAATATTGTAAGAAAAATCAAAATGTGTTGTGTGTTTATATTTTCCTCATTCATAAAAAAACGTTATGGAGATACTGGCTTGAGCTGATTATTCACCATGGCCTTTAGCATCTTAAAGATAGCTGATGTGAGCTTCTCACACTAGTTTTCACTCACAGGCCAGAAGAAGACAAAAATTTGCTGCATTTTATCTTTGAATGCTTCTTTAAGGAAATTTACCTAACTGTAATTAAAAAATCCGAAACAAATCTACTTTTATAAGAAATGAGTGAAATATGCTTCATCAGTCTTATATGCACCTATTTAAGAGCCTAGATTGCTGTTCAATTTACTTTTTAAAAGTGTGAAAGATTAAAATAAACTTAGGCATGAATATGACCTATGTATACTCAAATCTGCATCTTTAAAAATATCTAGTCTATAGTGTAAATTTTTTGGGGACACCTCTAGCTTTTTACACAGTTCTTTTTGGCTTCAGACAAAAACTTCTTCAGCAATGTTGGCCACCATGAAGATGGATATCTTGGCCCTGCAGGAATTAATTTGCCCATTCACTGCCTTTCCACTCTTTATCTTACTGGCAATTTAATTTGCTGCTGTTAAAAACACATGGCTGCACATGATCACAGCGAGAATGACAAAGAAAACGAATATTCCTGTGTGGGAGATTGACTGACAGTGAGGAAGGATAGAGCATTGATTTGACACCATCTTCTATGAACTGCCAGGATTATTTAACCAAACTTTTCAAGAGATTCACTTTTGTTGAAAATCCTCCTAATCCTAACCGTAGCACCAGACTCATAGATATTTAGAAAGAGGCCCTGTGGAAACCAAGTGAATACAGTTTACACCAAAGGGATCTGCTGTGTAAAACTACTCCCAGCATGACAGTCTCCTTGCAGCTGCAGATGTGATGCACTCCCCTGAGTGCAGAGAATTATCAAGAATTACGTTTGAGTACAGTGCAGATCCTTGTGTCTCCCACAAGGACATGGTGAGAGGAGACTTACCCCTGCACCCTCCTTGGCTTCAGGGCTTTCACAGGAGCATGGTCCTGATGGGTCCCCCAGCAGCATAGCCAATCCTCCTGCACCTACAAAACCAAAGACATTTATTGCCCATGGGAGAATACGTATGGCTGAGAGGTTGCTTTGCTTCGATTGGATCCATTTCTACCCGCCATGCTCTGCCACCAGCCTGGTGTTTTGTCAGTGTTGCTGAAGAATGTAGAAAGGCTACAAAAACCATGACTGACAAATATCTTTGCCGGCTGGAGACAGCTCTGCATGCTGCATAGAGACAGCTGCCTCTGGGGGAAAATGCAATGGGTGCTAACTGTTGACACACTGTTCCACGGCTCTGGAAGACCATACTCCGTTTCAGTCCACTCAGTGGCCATCCCTGTCCCTAGGGTGGTTCCCAGCGGCAGAGCTGCCCTGGCTCCTGATGGGGCGGTGGTGTGGCCCTTACCACCCCCGGGCAGCTCCCTAGACACTGGTTGCTCTGTGCTCATCCATGTCGCTGTGCTGAAGGTGTGCCTGTGTTCACACCATGTCCTGCCTGAGCTTGTCCTGTCTCTAGGATAAGCCAGAGGACTTTCCTTTACTTCTGTGCATCCAAAGAGCAGGGCAAATAAGAGCACCTAGACCCCTAACTAAGAGTGTGTCATTAGAGAATGCTGTTTTGTGATGCAGGCAGTAGTAACCACTGCTTATTGGGTCATGTTAGCACAGCTTGTGGGTCAAGGCGTGGGCAGCCTGTCTGGGAAAACCTCTGCACTTTTATTTCTGCATCAGGCCTAGGCCTTGAAGAAGGTAAGAACATATCAGCTGATTTCACCTTTAGGGACAATCTTGTTTAAGCATAGCTAGCTACAGGTAGCGGCTTGATTGCTTTTGGAATTTCCATAGCACTGGCAATAATTAAATAATATTGGGTTAGAGTCAGATTAAATCAGGCAATATTTTCTAAATTATGAAATTAAATTATAAGGGTTACATGATCTCCTCAATAGAGAAGGAAAATGTGTAAGGATTTGTGTATCATCTCCAGTAGCTCTGCTGAAGGTACACATTCACAGAGGGAGTACATTGAATAATCTTCCTTATGCTACTTCAGCACAGTGCATGCCTACTAAGTTTGAACTAGGTCTCTCACATAATAATACATTTTGAAATGGCTCTGCAGCCCTTGGTCAATACAAGGATAGTTATTCATGCCCTCTGCTGCTACTTGAATCTATAATCTTGAGTGTATGCACCACAGTTGTGTTATGATTACTTATGCAAAAAGGAACCATGCTTCAGAGATGCCCACTGCATATTTGTTGCTGCAGTGGACAGTGGCACATGCTAACTGTGTTAGCTTGAGCTGTAGTTGAGAGATTTCACTACAGATCTGCATCTTTCCTTCTAACAATATTGGCTGGCTGCAGTTTCAGTTATTCTTTTGCTCTGGAAGGAGAATATTAAAAAGTGCCAGTGGAACTTATGTGTACATAAAAATCCTGAAAATGCTTTTAAGTTTTTCCAGCACAGGTTCTCTGGAATTAGCCCTTTCTCTTCCTACCTGCTGAGCTATGTTGTCCATGTAGTCCACAGAGCCAGGTAGCCCTCAGGTGGTTTTGAGAACTGCACTAAAACCAATGTGAGTAGTAATGGAATTGGGAACAATTTTCTTGTATTCTCCACACTCTGAAACAATCCACAAAGTCAGAACTCTAATCTTGTGACTTTACCACAGGATTGATCCCTTCTTTGCATTCATCTCTATGCTCTATGGTGTTCCCATAGAGCATTGCTGCTTTGGAAGTGAGTCTGCACAAAAAGCAACTAGTTTATTCTGTCCTGAGTTCTTTTTGTCTATTTTTTTTTTATTTCCAGCTCTCTTTGATAGCTTTATTCCTGCTAATCTCAGGCCAAAAGGTTCCTCCTTTTTATATATCCATATATAACTTTTCAGCATAATGGACCTTTGATTGTCTATGGATATCTACATGCTCTCCTGCTACCCAAAACCAGATGTGAAATAGAGCTGTGTGCCTTTTTACACCGTTTCAGTCAAACTTCCCTTCATACCCAAACTACATTATTTTCTGCAATGTATTTGGAACTGTGAAGCCTCTGCATGTTATCCTTGAATGGATGCCTCTGCATTACCGTGTAGCTCTTGGACTGGATCAGAGGATGGGAGCAGTTGGTGCTGATATATCTAAATTGATATTATAAATATGTCCAGGATTTAATGTCAGACTAGATTTATTCTGATTCTGTGGTGGTTTGTATTAATTTCCTGAAATAGTGAATGTTACCTTGGAGTGAATGTTACCATACTGTCATAAGGAGGACTACTTGGTTTGAATATTTATGTTTACTCTAGGGTTTGGGAAGGGTTTCATGTGACCCTGCAGCAGAGTTCCTGGTTTGGTTTCCTCCAAAAGCACTCTTGCATGTGACTCAACAGTACTCCTGTAGTGTGAATCACCCCCCCATCTGAATCAACTGCAAATGTGGTAAAGGGGAGAGGGATGAGTTCAGTAAAAACCATACTGCTGCTCTCTGATGAAATGCAGATATATGTGCAGCCTAAGCCCACCAAGGAAGCATAGCCTGGTGACTAGCATGCTCAGTGGAGATGGGGGTTACCTAATTTCACACCTGTGCCACAACTAGCATTCTGCTTACCCCTTGGAAGGCACTGGTACTGTCTTAAGTTCTCCACTTGTAAGATGTACTGGCCATTGATGTGGCAACACTTGAATGATTAAGAAGAGAGCATTACAGTGGTAATAGATGTACCTAACTAGAAGAAAGTCACAAAAGTCTGAGGCCTATAAATTAAAATGCGTAAGAAAATTATATCTTTCCTACACATCTCACAAAATAAATATCATGAGGAGACTTCATCCCACGTTGTTTTGGTGACAGGCCATATCTGCTATAGGATGGACCTCAGACTTGATTTAAATGAAGGACATGGCAACTTCATAATCACCCTTGGATTAAAAAATAAATTAATATCCCAGCATGTTCACATCCATGGACATGTTTTAGAGGCCTAGATAGTACCAGTTCCTGCTGCCATTAACACAGCTAAAGTTTCACATTTTTCACTGTCTATTCAGCAGTGATGAAGTAACTCAACCAGAACAGCTGCAGGGCAGCTCCATCAGCACTATTGGGGCTCAGTGGCTTTTCATCCATCTCTGTGCATGCTTGCTCCACTTCTGTGCAGCACTGTGCTGACTTCTTTGTTTCCTTTTATTTGCTGTTCATTTCAACTGTGAGTAAGGTTTGATAGATGGTGGGAGTTTTGCAATAAAGAGGACCAAATAATACTACAGGAATGAAGCTGAGCTCTAAGCTTTTCCTTAAGAGATATATCCATGCCGACCTGGGAGAGAAATCAAAGTGCAGACAATTGGAAGGAATTTGAGATCTCACCAACATTAGCCAGTAGAGAAAGGAACAGGTGTTGTCAAGACAGGAAGGCTGAAATTTGAATAGAGGTCCAGTAAGAGTAGTTCCTGGTGATGTATTTGGCAGTGAATGTGCAAAATATGGATGAAAAATAAAGGTACTGATGAAGAGTCTGGAAAACTGCTGTGCACACTCACTCATTGCTCTTAACAAGCAAGGGGAGATTTTATCAATCTGTTCCTGAATCACAGTTCTTCATGGTCAGTACTGTGACCACAGGGAAGTAGCTCTGCTTGGGCTAGCTTTGGCCTGGGGCCACCACACCCATCTCAAGGGTGCTTGCTCCATCAGCCTCAGTCTCCCGAACACTTTGAGTTTCTGTTCTGCTTCCACAGAAGCTAGACAGAGAAGGGAAATTTTTAGGTGCAATTCAGCTACTAAAGTGTGTGAACTCTCTGCAGTGACCCAAAACTCCCCTAGAAAACCCAGGAACTGTAGACTTAGGATCTTAGTTTTGGTATTTGTTTTAGCAACAGAGAGCTCTATGTTTTCAGAATAAGGAGTCCATTGCTGTGTTGTTAAGCTGTTAGGAAACAACTCCAAACCTATGCCGTATTGCCATTAACACTGGTGCAGTCTCTGTCCATCCAAAATCTGCCAGCCTACATCCTCTTGTCAAAAAAATTGGTTTAGTGAAGGAGCAGATTGTAGCATAAGAGAAGCTGAATCGGAGAACAATTTTAGGGCAAATAAGTGTCTCCTCTGAGGAAAAGGCAAATAAAGCACTTAAGAGTATTCATCAGGAAAACTAAATCAAAATTTCTTCATTTCTCCCAAGATAGTAATTTTTGTCTGACCAAACCAACCGTCTGCTTGCATGCAGATGGATCAGTTTTTTTCTCTTTCACTGAGACAGGTTGCTTGTGGGAACACTTCCAGTCCTTTTCAAAGCTGAAGAACATTGTGTTTGAGTCCCAGAAGCAAAACTACTACTCCCAGATTGGTCCTTTCTCTCTGCTGCAGGGTGCTTGTATCCTGGATCTATTGGCCAGTCTGCTGTTCACTAGAGTGCCTCCTGCCCTGTTCAGACTGGAAAGGAACAGGTCAGCTCAAACCACATAAATTCTGGATCATCATTTAACTTGGTCTTGAACAGGCCAAGGAGACAATTTATTAGAGCAATTATTTTCACTTGACTTGGAAAATAGGATTTCCTGCTGTATCTCAGTCTGCTTTCTTTCAGCTACCCAGGACTTGTCATTTAAAATGAAAGATCAACTATGTCCTTGTGTTGATATCTTGACACTGCCCAGCTGAGCCAGCAGACAGATGCCATGTTATACTACAAAGTAGAGTTTCTCACCAGTGATTCCTGTGATTAATAAAAGGTCATTCAGAAAAATAAAATCCTCAAAGAAGGAGAGGGAGAAAAAAAAAGACACAGTCTAGGAAAAAAGGTCTTCTAACAAGACTGCTGACATGTTTATTAATCCACTAAGGGGCTTGGTGGCTCCTGGTGTTCAGATTGGGAGAGGTCACATAGCAGCAGGAAGAAAAAGGCATAACTTAAGTGGTGAAGAAAAACACTAATTTATCTGTTTTTTACACTTTAATTGATGCTATGTTGAGGCTTTGCATGCTTGCTATATT
>JANRGV010000075.1:52822100-52832908 GCA_024734035.1 Alethe castanea | reverse complement strand
CATACTGAAACTGAAAATGTACATGTGATGGTATAAGTTAAACAGACAGGGATTTTGCTTAAAACAATACAAAAAAATCCATCCCATAATGATCCTTATAAAAATCTTTCTCTGCTTGACTACAGAGCAGGCCACTTCCCTTGCGCCTGATTGTGCATGGATTTTCACAGGCAGTGTCCTATCCAAGGTAAGGGGAAAACCAACCCTTTCAAAGCCCAAACCATCCCTGGAAAACCAGCTTACATTCATCAGCCGGGCTAATGCATCTGAATTTCCCTAACTTGGCTGCAGGCGAACAGCGAGAAGAGACAAGGCAATGTCCAGGTATGGCTGCTGCCCTTGTGGAGGAGAATGATTGGAGTTAAGCATGTTTCAACTAAGGCCCTGTGATTTCAGACCCATTAGCCCCTATTTAATGTTTTTCCTGCCCTCAGATGGGGAACTGCCTTTGAGCTGTAGAGACCAACACTGTGCAGGAGAACCTTGAGCTTTCCTGGACATACCGAGGCCTGTTAACCATGGTGTAAATGTGAACACATGAAAACAACTGGCCTTCCTAGGCACTCGATGTTAGCTACAAGTACTGAGCAGTAGGGGTTTGAGAGATTTAAGGTTTAAGGCTTGTGCTCTACTTCTAACCACAAAAGGGCCATTCTGGACTGTGGTGGGCCACCATCTTCCCACTGTGCTGTCCCTCTGATGGTGCCGTGGTCTCAGACACGTTCTGGTCCCAGCGTCAGCAAGCATCTCCCAAAGCTGGCTGCTGAGGGAGTCATCCCCAAAATGCTGAGTTGGTGCTGAACCAGAAGGTCGTCTGACAGGGGAGCACATGGCTCAAGAGATGCAGGGACAGAATGGGTAAGGTTATTATGATACCTCAAACTTCCCAAGAAGGAGGCTTTGAAAAAAAATGTCCATATGGGGACAGGAGTGGCAGAGGGAAAAAGGTTAGGCTGTGAAAACACCATGAGGCCAGGGTGGCTGTGAAGGTGGCATCACACCCAGAGAGGAAAAGGTGGTGAGCAACAAGATGATTGGCCATGCCGGGAGGAGCTGGCTGGGAGATTTGTTTCCGAGTGTTACTGGTGAGGTGAGCAGGCCCCGAGTGACAGAACTATTGCAGAGCACGCCAGGCTCCCACATCATCCACAGGTAGATACAAGACAGAAAGGGCTTCACCCTTTGTGTTGCGGGGCTCCTAAACATGCCTAGGGACAGCCTCACCTGCCATATTGGGCTTGAAACTTAGGGTCTTGTTTAGATTTGTAAATGCTTAGCATTTCTTGTAAAAGAGAGAAACGGGAAAAGGGAGGAGAAGATAAAACCACCCAATCACCACTACCAACCAAAAAAACCCACCCCAAAACCACACAACTCAGCCAATAAAACACACACAGGCTGCTAGTTTCTAATAAACAGCCACCAGACCTTTTGTTGCAATATGAGCCTCTGTGACCTTTCCCCTCTGTGATAAAACTTAACCACCTAAGCCTGAGTCAAAGAATGATGTGCAGAGCTTCTCTGGGTGAGTTTGGTCCTTCTCCCAAACAAAAGCCCCCAGGAGAGGCAAAGGGAGTGTGTGGAAGTCTGTTCATTTCTGCCACTGCTACCAGTATGGAGGTCAGCAAAATTTCTGCAGGTGTCAAAGGTGAGACTGTCTTTTACTACTCTTGCTTTTTTTAATTACTTGCTTGGGTTTTTTTTTGTCTGGCAGTCACCCGGGCAGTGATGAGAAGTTTCATTGACCAGTTCCACAGTGACAGCAGAGTGACCTAACATGGGAATTACTTCTTGCTTTTTTTGTATGTGTAGGTTTTCAGTGTGCCTCATATTACCACCACTGAACAAGTGTCATTTTTTACTGGCACAGAAAGAAAAGAGTACAGAGCAAGAACTGTGTTTAATCAGATGCTCTGGACTAACAATTAATGCAGTAAAAGCACCATCCAAGAAAGAACAGAAATATCATAGGAACCACCTCAGAGTGAAAAGAGGCATTTGTTGTTTTCTTTTTTTTTTCTTTTTTTTTTCTGTTTTTTTTTCAGTTGCTGTTATTGATTTTTGAAGTCTGATAGTTTCAAAGACACTTCAAAATAGTCTTCGGTACATGTTCACACTATCAGAAGATATAAAACCTGATTTTTAATCTCAGTTGTGTAGTTATAATTCCAGAGTTACTCCACTACAGTGAGTGAAGTTAAACTGAAGCCAAACAAGATACAAGAATCAGGTTTATAATAACTCGCCATGAAAAAGCTAGCTGCTTTCTCATTTAGAAGAATCAAGGAACAAGAAAAAAAGAAAAACCTATTGATTTTGGATGCCTTCACATTTTTACATTTTCGTCTTTAGTTGCTATTAAGAGGCCTGATTTTCAGAGGTCAGATGAAGAAAAATGCACTGCAAATCAGGCGTCTTTTAGTGCCCCACATTAGAAAATGAAGCATCCAAAACCACCAGCAGTTTTTGAAAATATTAGTCTTGCGGCTAGAGGATCTCCCAAAACAGCTGCTCTGACAAAACTCTAGTGGGCCTCCACAGGAGTTTTACCCGGACAAGCAGGGCAGCATCGGACCCAATTGCTTGTCGTTATGTAGGTGCACTGAAGGTACACCCTGTGAGAAGTTACACTTCCATAAGCACTACAAAAGAAAACTCTGGCCCTGCCCCCATTCCCAGCACTGAGAATTTCACCACTGAATCCAGTAGGAACAGGGTCAGACTGTCAGAAAAGTTCATTTATATTCTAGGGAAATAGAAGCAGTATCCCTCTTCTACTGGAGTTCAGCAGGAAAACTTCATGTATAAACATTGGCAGAGTTACTGAAATAAACTCTGATGAGTGACTTAATTTCTGTTGGTGTGACAGCTGCATCTTTTTCATGTCAATTTCAACTGTAATTTGGGGAGGTGAAGTGCATATACAATACTGTAATCTGGAAGATTTATATAAGGCAAAATGATCATTCATACCTTTTCTAGAAAGAATAATTAAGGTCCACTTCTGGTATCACCAATAAACAGAAATGGCTAATGGGTTTTTCTGACACTGCAAACTAAACTGGAAAGTTACTAAAAATCAAAATTATGCAATTTTTTGGGAAAGGCTCTGAGTTTTAGCAAATCAAAACAGTAAAGTGATCTGAACCTTCCCCCAAGAAATAAAAAACATGATTTATAAAATAATGCTTAATGTGATTTTTCTTAAAAAGAAGTAACATCTTTTAAGGCTCTCATATCTGGTGGCTGTGAAACTCAGAATCCCACAAAATTCTAGGAATCTGATCAAGCCTGTCAGATACTGAAAGAAAAAAGTGTTTTCATTATATATATAAAATATATGTATATAAAGCAAATAAGTATGAAAACATATGTTCCATTTCTCTCTCCATTTATCTCTCCATTTATCTCTCACTCTGTAGTCTTAAGAAAGAAACAAAACAAAACACCAACACCAACAACACAAAGAAAAAAAGAAGCCAAAAACCCCCAATCCCTCCCCAACACCAAACAGTATGCCTGATGGGAAAACAACCATGCGTTCCTCTTCCTGAAGAACTACAAAGGAAAGCAACCCAACTGCAAGGCAATGGAGGCATTCACTTCCAGTTCACAGTATTGCAGTTAGAAGTACAGTGAGGTCTAGGTAAGTGATGGAGCAGGAGCTGCCTGGAGCAGGGAAGGAGGAGGTGTTCACATGACAATACAGCATTGACAGCGCTTTTTCTTTTGTGTACCTGGGGCAGCTTCCAAGGGCAGGCTCTCTTCCTTTCCCTCGGGAGAGGAGGGCTCTGTCGTGTCTGACAGCGGCCTGCCAGAGACCAGCTCAGCAGCGTTCCCATCCATGGTGGAAACATCAGTCACTGTCTTTTCCCGCAGTGACTTCTCATCATCTTCATCGATCAGCACAAGCTCTGCCTTGATGGTCTCATCGTAGCCCAGCACTTTCTTTGTCTCCTCTTCGTCATCGATGTTCTGGTAGCCCATAAATATCATTGTCACCGGCTGATCTGCACTGGCCTCTGGGGTTTCACCACCACAGGGTTTGTCTTGTGGCTGAAGGTTCACAGCACGTCCTTTGCTGGATTTGTGTACCATTTCCAGCTTTGCCTCCTTGAAGAGCATTTGCTCCTTCATATGGCTAAAGTTTCCATCGGCTACCACATTTTTGTCTGACACAGTCATTGTTTCATACCCTCCTTTTACACTTGATTGTCCGGCTTTTTGCATAAGTTCATCTACGTCCTTTGAGCTTAATTTATGTACTCCATTTTCTACTACTGTGCCACCAGAGTGAACCTCATAGACTACCTTGGAACCATCATCATAGACTTTGTATCCTCTTTGGTGGGCCTCATCTGGGCCAACAGGTGAAGCAGAGACAATCTTGGTCTCTCCTGTCTGTTTGTCTTTCTCCACATTAATTTCCATGGTGCACAAAGCTTGAATGAAAACAAGAGAGGAAGTGCATGTTACAACAAAAAAAGCCAGTGAATGGTTAATTGCCAAACAGACAAAGAAAACTATGGTGCCCCTTTTTCCTACTTCCTGGTTCTGAAGGGCTAAGCGTTCTAAGTTAGAGGTGGGATGCAACACTGTGGCCACTATTACACTATGGCTTTTTATGTAGGTGGAGGTTGGGTGTGTCTGCAGCAAACAGGACCTACTGTTCCAGCTCACAATATGTGGAGCTGTCTCTGGTCAGTTAGGAGCACCAAGAGGTTAGGTGTAGTTTAGACAAGGGGGTGATAGCATGCAGGTTGCCCTCTAACTTTTCATTCTGAATTTGTCTCAAAATTCAGAGAGAACCCTTCTACTCTCTTTTCTGCCATCAAACTGCCGGTTAGTTAGTAACAGGTTTTGTTCGCTGCAACACCCAGACCATTAAATTATTAATGCTTGTCCTTGCTTAACTCTTCCATCTGTAGCAGAAAAAACATTTTAGAAGGGTGAAGAAATATTGTTTATCTCTGTTCTACATGTGGGAAAACAAAATCACACGGAAATAGTTCTCCCACAGGTGTGTGGCAGGGCAGCTCTCAACTTCCACACCAAGACATCAGTGGTGGCTTCTGCTTCCAGGTTAAGAGAATGTACAAAATAGCCAAGAAGTGCTCCCTTGTTTATGTAAATTAAGCGTTAAGCACCACTGTGAAAGTTGAAGAAAAAAGTAATAATGAACTGATTTTCAAAGAGTCATGAAACACAGGTATAAACATGTGTGAGGGCTGTTGCTTTAGAATAGCAAAGGTTTTCTAGTAGTTAAGGATGTAGTAATGAGATGAAAAGTGTAGACTACACAGTGGGAATAGACAAGAAGTCTACTCAGCTCCAACACCCATTCTGAGATACGACGACATATCAGTAGACAGCTTTTCAAAGAAAAAATGTGCGAAGGTATCTCAGACTTTGCAAAGCGTTCATTTGTTTAAGCATTCCTTGTATGCATATGAAGACATTTTGGCTCCTGGACAGACATCCACAGACACTTAATTACAAATTACCACAGGCAGTGACAAGTGTTTGTGAAACTTACAATGATCACTTTCATCAACGAACCTCAATGGTATAATCACGATTTATCTTACCTAGGGATACCACAAACTGGAAGGTTTACTTTTTTTTCCTGATTTACTTTCAAGCGAGTACAGAATATTCTTGCTCAAAGAATCAATGTAGCTTGGTATGTTTGTATTTTAAAAAATAATAAATATTAAAAATTGCTATTACTTTCATATATTTCCTCAGTCTTTTTATTCGCACAGAATATAACTACTTTTCCTGTAACTTTATAGCAAAGTATTTCATCATCAATAGGAAATTTATCATGACATGCAACATTATGCTGCCTATAGTGCTTGATAGAAAATTAATGTGCTGGTGAGCAGGTCCATGCTGTTCTCCATTACATGGTCTCCTTTGTCCCCTAGGAGCGCAGACTGGTGGGAAAAATTATTTGGTCTGGCCATCTATCTATCTATGTGCTGCGTATGTCTGCTCAGACCTTGGCCAGCCCCAGCAGGACTGGCTAGGTCAAGTACAACACCACACAAATACCTGCATGGGACAGGGGACAGAGATGCTGGTGGGTGAAGGAGCATTGCTGCCTCTGAGGATTATGCATTACTGAAGGCTAGAGTGGGCTGCAGAAGCACCATCCCCACCTTGGCCCCTGCAGACTAAAGGACTACCCTTTAGGACTGTTTTACCGCTGCTTCAGGAGGTTTCTGGACTAATTTTGTCCATGGCTGTCATGACCCTGGGCACAGGATGCCCATTTCCACAATAAAGTGGGGCTTACAGTTTTTTTGATCTCCCTCCTGTGCTGGTGTTTTCACACCTGGCCATCCCAGGGTAGCCTGGAAAGCCAGGAGGGAGCTGCAAGGCTGAGAGCTGAGCTCTGCTCTGAGGTGTGCGGCTGGAGACTGCAAGGCAGCTGGCATGGTTGGAAACAAGAAATTATGGCTGTAAATAAAGAACAAACTGTTGCCAGGGCTGGTAGCAAGTAAGCTACAAAGCAATTGCTCTGAGAAACTGTGGCAGACAGAGCCATATTGCAGCTCAGATAGCAGCTAGCATGGATTACCTGCTCAGGGCTGTCCAGCCCAGGAACTGGTGTGCAAGTGCCCTTTATGTCTTATCCTAGTGCCTCTGCTCTGAAGCTTTTAATCCAATTTATAGTGATAATTGAACAAAGAGATGCAGGTACCAACACCAACACTCTAGAACTTTCTAGGTGCAGTTTCTTGAGGGGGGAAGAAGAAAGGAAGTAGAATTTTGTTTATTTGCTTGGTAACTAGGGCTTGGGTGAGTGGGCTCTGAACATGCTTGACCTCACCAGGGCTGCTCAGGCAGATACTGTTCAATAACTTTCAACATTACAAAGGTAAAAAGGGAGGCTGGCTTGCCTATGGTGAAGATCCTAAAACTGGCAGGTTTCTGAGTGGCCAGCTGAACTGCAGCTAAGCTGAATGAACCATGAGGAAGCAACAGCACATTCAGAAGATCACCTCTGATGGGCAGAAGTTCCTGATTTGTCCTGTGCACCCAACTCAAAAGAGAGGGCACCACCAGCCTGTCAAATGGCTGCCTGTTACCTTCTTAGAGAGAAGTAGCACCTTGAGCTCACCTAGAGGTCCTGTGCTTCTCTTTTTCTTTGAAAATTAAAAAATATTATCTGGTGCATGGCTTTTCATTACAGACTGGTGATTTTCATGTGAAATAGTTGAGTGCTGTGTATTTGTAGTGCAGAAGAGGATGCAATCCGCAAGACCCTCCCTGTTTTGATGCACAAATTTAGGTCAGTATTGTGCATTAAAAGAAGGCTTCTACAGTGGGAATGAATTCAGAAGTAGGTAGCAAAAATCTGATAGTTAAATCATGTGGACCTGGCCGTATTTGAGTTTGTGACCTTGAGGAGCATGATCCTGGCAAGGAGCAAAGACAAACTCCTGAACTTTACAATAGTGAACTTTCAACTGTATATGGAGTTGGTGAATGAGATCCCCTTGAAAAGTGTCCTTAAGGACTGAGGGGCTGACCAGAGCTGACAAGGCTTTGAGACTACTTTGCTTAGCATGCAAGAGCTCTCCATTCCAGTGTGTAGGAATTAAACAAGATAGGCCAGAAACCAGCATGGCTGAGCTTACTCCAAGGAGTAAGGAAGCAATACCCACTGGAAGCAGGGACAGTGATCTGGGGACAATACAGGAATATGGTTTAATGTCAGGGGTCAAGAAATCCAAGGCAAAGCTGGAATAGGACTTGGCAAGGGATGTCAGAAGTAATAAGAAGAAATTCCATAAGTACACAGGTTAGGAAAAAAGGCCAAGAAGAATCTACCTCCCCGTATCTCCCTGCAAACAAGAAGAGAGAACTGGTGATGACTGATACAGAGGAGGCTGAGGTACCAAGTGAAATCTTTTGCCTTGGTCTTCACTGGAGTCAGGCTTCCCAATCCTCTGAAGTACCTGATCCTCTGGGTGGGTGTGAGGAAAGTGAAGACCCTCCCACTGCAAGTGAAGAACATATTTGGGATCACTTGATGAAGCCGAATAGCCACAAATCCGTGGGACTGGATAACATGCATCCCAGGGTCCTGAGGGAACTGGCTGATATTCAAGGCCAGGCTGGATGGAGCTCTGAGTGACCTGGTCTCTTGGAAAGTATCCCTTCCCCTAGCAGACAGATTGAGGGAATTAGATGATCTTTAAGTTCCCTTCCAAATCAAACTAGTCAATGATTCTTTAATTCTATGTTGTTGTCAAGCTTATCTCCATCATATTTGAAAAGTCATGGCAGTCAAGTGAAGTCCCCACTGAGAATAAAAAGTGAAACACTGCCCACATTTTTTAAAAGGGGAGAAAGGAAGAACTGGGAAACTACAGGCCAGGAAGTTTCACTTTGTGCCTAGGAAGATCACGGAACAGATTGTCCTGGATGATATGCTAAGGCACATTAAAGGTAAGGAGGTAATCTGAGGCAGCCATCATGGTTTTCCTAATGGAAAGTCATGCTTGACTAATCTAGGGGTCTTCTGTGATGGAATAATGGCAATGGTCACCAGGGGAAGACCAACAGACATCATCTATCCAGACTTCTGTAAAGCCTTTGATATGGCCCCCCATGATATCCTTATCTCCAAATTGGAGAGACATGGATTCAATTGATGGACTATTTGGTATACCGATAAGGAATTGGCTGGCTGGCTGGAGCCAGAGAGTTGTGGCCAATGACTCTGTGCTCAGGTGAAGGCCAGTGATAACTGGATTTCCTCAGGGCTCTCTCTTGGGACTGGTGCTCTTCAGTATCTTAATAAATGATGTGGACTCTGAGATTCAGGGCACCTTCAGCAAACCTGAAGATGGCATAAACCTGAGCAATGCAGCTAAAACAAAAGAAGGATGGGATGCCATTCAGGGGAACCTGGATAAACCAGGGAAGTGGACCCATGAGAATCTTATGAAGTTCGGTAAGTGCAAGTGCAAGGACCTGCACCTGGATAGGGGAAATTCCAAACAGGATGACATGCTGGGAGAAGTCTTTGAGACCAGCCCTGAGGAGAAAGACTTGGGGGTTCTCATGATGAAAAGTTGGGTATGAGGCAACAGTGTGCACTTGCAGCCCAGTTTTATCCTGGGCTGTATCAAAAGAAATGTGGCCAGTAGCTTAAGGGAGGTCATCATCCTCCTCTACTCTGCCCTTACTCTGTCCACCTGGAGTACTGCATCCAGGTCTTGGATCTTCAGCACAAGAAAGATACGAACATTTTTGGAGCAGATTCAGAGGAAAGCCATGAGGACAATCAGAGGGATGGAGCACCTCTCTGATGAAGACAGATGGAGACTGCTGGGATTGTCCAGCCTGGAGAACAGAAGACTTTGTGGGGACCTTATTGTAGCCTTCCAATACCGTTAGAAGGCTTTTGAAAATGAGAGAGAGAGGGACTTTATGAAGGCAGATAGAGCCAGAACAAAGGACAGTGGTTTTAAACTGAAAGAGAGCAGGTTTAAACACTCAGAAAGTGGTGAGGCATGGAACAGGTTGCCCAGAGAAGCTGTGGATGCCCCTTGCAAGTTTTCAAGGTCAGGCTGGATGTACACTAAGCAACCTGATCTAGTGAATGGCATCCGTGCCCATGGCAGGGCAGTGGGAACTAGATGGGTTGGTCCTTCTCAACCCAAGCCTAAAATTCTATGGGTCTATATCTAAGAAAATTTGCAAAATACGTATTTTTATCTATGGTGTGGAGTACTGTTATGTTATGATGTCTTATCTATTAGGGAGACTTCAGGCAACAAATTCTAGCACTTCTTGGAGAATGTTGTCTTAGAAAGCTAACAGGTGTGATCCTTTTGTATTTCAACCCTGGATAATTTGCTTAGGCTTTTGACTGTCAAAATTTTATTTTCATGTCTTCTACTGTGATTTTACTGCAGTGTTTTTAGATATTGGCACAACATGTGGTTTATGACCAACCCAGGTACCACATTAAAGCTACTTCGCTAAGTAAATGCATAAACATACGTCAATTTCTTAGAAAGTTGTTCACTAGTAAAAGGCACTGCCATGAGATAAGTAACAGAACCTTGCTTATCAGCCTGTGTGCATTATGTTTGTTCTCTGTGAGAAAGCCTAGCAGCCCAGCTTGTCAAAGTAGTTGCAAAATGAACTAACGTTGATGTTAAAATGTTTTTATTTAACCAAAGCATATTTACTGCAAAATGTGATCTACTAATAGAATACAAAATTACCTTACAATAGAGTTGAAACTGAAAGCAGTACTTGAAGTTGATAGCTAATATTCACAAGTACATGTTGATAGCTAATATTCACAAGTACATGTTTTCTGCACAGGCTTTAATTAGAGTGAAACATGATGCAGTGCTTCAGGACAAGATCCCAATGTGCCAACAGAACTAGATTCTGCCCTTTTGTGGATTCAGAGCCTCTTCTTTAAAAAAATCCCCCTTCTTACTCTTTGAGCCTGTTTTAAGATGGATTGCTGAAGCCCATCTTTAAGAACACCTATTGCACACACACGATACATTTACCAAGGACATTAACATTATCAAGGCTACATTAACAAGGCTTCTGAGTCATCCAAAAAATGAAAGAAATTATTACTTTCTTGTTGTTGACAAAACTGCACAAAACACACAGAAAAGCTTTCTTTAAAGACATATCAGGATAAGCACTGGTGGAAGGAAAGATTTTGGAATGGCTTGCAACAGAACTTATGGAAAAAAATCACACATTTTATAGCTGTTTACCATGCTTTAGCTGCAGACATTGCTTTGCTATGCTGG
>JANRGV010000075.1:52695617-52706691 GCA_024734035.1 Alethe castanea | reverse complement strand
GGGAAGAGGCAGAAGGGATACTCTCTCTTCTCAGTAAATTTTCTGAAAGCTATGGACACCACAAGATGCTCACTGCAGTTGTTGAGTGTCCAACACATAAACACAGAACTTTTACCTTACGAGGAACTGTGATACTGAAACTATACTGGTACTATCTTTCCAAAAGATTTTACTACTATTATAATTGTATTAGTATTCTCAAACACCTATTGAAAAATCAGTACAGTGATGTATGTAAACATGAACACACATAGCTCTCGTTTGGGAGGACTCTAAAATCTCACCTGGTGTAGGTTTAACTGGTATGAAACTAATCTCCTCTGCAGGACAAGGAACCCTCTCCTTGGTCCCATTGAATTTCCTCCCACACTAGCTCTTGTTCCTTGTCAAAGACAGTGCTGCTCGGACTGCAGAGCCCTCTTCTGTGGTGCTAACCCCATACTACCTTAATCTGGATGCACAAATCCATACTGGCCTCTCTTAATGCCAGCTGTACACAGGTGTGAAGTACTTCTTTAAATGGAAGATCCAGTTTACAAATAATCCAACTTGCTCTCTTTATGTTATGCTCTCTTTATGTTTATGGTCTCTTTCCTCCACCACTCGTTATGTTACCTGCACACCAGCAATTTGCATTTACATCAAGTTACAACTAGGGAACGCCTTCAAATCTTGAAAAGCTGCTTCCTGTAAGTTCTCCCCCGCCTTTGCTCTCAAGGAACAGCAGTCTCCCTCACAAATGGCAACTTTTTAAGGCCTGTCAGAAAGCCACTCCTTAATCCATGTAAGGCAGACCACACTGATACAGGAGGGGGCTATTTTTAAACACTACTGTCCTGTCATAGTGTCAACCCTGTGATGACATCTACGTAATATTAGATTCAGCTCAATAGATTCATCATCTCGCATAAAAAGCAAGAATGGTCTTGCTCGACAGGAGGTATGTTTGGTGTGGCTAATTGAAGGTCAGAGGTAGTTTAATTGAGTTACTGTTTCTCTGAGCTGGGCAGTTGTAAGTAAACGACCATTGCTGTTGTTTTTATCTGCTGAGGAATCAGTATAGTAGCTCCCCACTTGAATATGTAGGCTGGACATCTCTTGAACCTGGAAACGTTCTCCAACTCCTGCGCTGGTTGTTGCTTTCATTGACAATTTCTTCTCAGTGCTGCCCCTCAATGATTTCATTTAATACACCTGATGTATGGATAACACATGTTCACTGCATCATATGTGCATTTGTATCCTAGATGCACCAATCAATACTCAACACCCCACTTCCCAGCTTTGTGACTGCTGGATAAGGGACAAAAAATACTTCGGTTTTGTAAATACTTGTCTATGTTTAGATTGCTATCTTCTGAGGTTCTCTGCAGTCATAGAGGAGGATCCCTATAACAAATTTTGGGGTCACACACGTTATTTAGCCAAAATAAGATAAATTAAGTCAGCTCACCTGTCCCCAGGCCACTGAGTCTGGGACTATTTAAATTCCCGACTTCTAAGCAACTTGCAGCCAGCATATTTTTTAAAGCTATAAAAATGCTTCCTTTTTCACCCAAAATTTTACCCACCAATCCCCTTCAGGAAACAAATAGATGCAAATACTGAAGTGCTCTATACAGGAACAAGCTGAGAGAGAAGATGGCTTCAGACCTCCTCTTTTAACCTCTTGTGTGCCTGCCGAAGTCATCTTCCTACGGCATTAAGAGTGGGCACCACTCAGCTCCATTGCTGGTAGGGCAGCAGATGGATTCTGTGGTGATTCAGGCTCAGGCAGATGTTAAGAGCAGTGTGTCATGGCAGAAAAATTTACCAGTATCTGTATTTACCACGTCTGTAGCACACACAACATGCAAGTTGAAAGATGTGGTGTGACCACTGCTCAAGTAAGGATCAGAAAACCAACTGCTCCTAGTCTCTCCAGGACACAGAGTTTATGTTTTCCTCCCAAGGAGAGGGAACTGGGTTCCAGTTTTTAGTAGCTGTCTCACATCTTCCTACTTCTCAAACCAGATTTGCACAGTGCTCTGAGTCTTGCTACAGTCAGTGTGTGAATTTTAGGACTTCAGGAAGATCTGAAAATCACAGCTTAAGCATTTCAATGACATTAAAACATACACATTTGAAGCTTCTCTGGTTTTGGAACCCCAAATTCTTTTTTAAAGATCTGTTCAAATATTTTTTGCCCTGATAAACCATGGCATCCAAGTACAGATCAATCTTGCATGCATCCCTAACAGCTCTCTAAGACAAGGGCAAAGTCTATTATTCACAGTTTACAGATAGAACATGAATGCACAGAGAGGCTATGTATTTGCTGTAGACAAAACAAGTGGATAACTCCCATTCACTGAGGTTTAGAATAATGCCCTAACAGTAGACTCCATTTTTTCTCTTCCTATGACACTTGCCACTGTGCCAGAGAAGCATATATTAAAACTGTGATAAGTCAAGATAACAAAGTATAAAATTAAAAGCTTCAAAATCAGTCAACTTTCTGGTGTTAAAGCTCATATTTCTGTTTTTGGATTTGTTCTCTTTACACATTCAGTGATGAACACTTAAAATTTACTCTGCGATTTTTCCAGCAAACTCATTTACCAAGGTTATTATAGAAGCAAATGGACAGAGAACAGTGTGTAGAGAACCCAGTGGTGAGTGGATTTCTTTCTGTAAGTCTAGCATTCAACCGATGTGATTGCAGAATGCTGGAGTAAGCTCCTGCTCATCTGAGGGATACTGCAGCATGTTTAAACAGATGAAACACCAAGCTAAACTGAAATGCCATTTCTTTCTTCTTCTGAGAAAGACCATACAGCATTTGAGATTTTACTTTATTTTAGCCACCCAGTGGCAGAAGGAAATGCCTAACTTTTGTCATGTCACTCATTCTGATGAAGCAAATGTTACACTAGAAATTAACTTCTCTGCATTCTGACAAACATTTGCAGCAGCCCAAACACAGGAGAAAAGTCAACTTACAATCTTATATGAAAAACCTGTTGCTCTGCAGAGTGCTAAGCAAACAAGTTGGTTCATGGACCCACACTAACACTTAAAATAGGGCTGAATATTTTTTATGCTGAAGTAAAATTCTTTCAATCTAATTAACTTCATACACTGCTTACTATATTTTATGAATTATCAGAAATAGAAACCAAAAAGGAAATATGTATAAAAGGTTAAGGTCCAGACTCTCAAGACCTTCTATTAAGTTAGCCTATTTTACCTACTGTAAAAGCTGCACTACACAAGGTGATAATATTAAATCCATAATGGCCTCATTGGTGTGAGATGCAGGGCACTAAGAACCAGAGCACTTGATCTACTTTTGTGAAAGGTTTCAGGACATCATGTGGAAATGAGTGTTGTTTGGTGTTCTGTTACATAGCAGTTAAAAGACACAACAATAATGTAAACTTTTTTTTTTTTTTTTTTTTAATGTGGAGACAGAAGTGTTTCAGAGCAATGCACTGCAGCACAGCACAGAGTAGCTCTGCAGTACAGTTCTGCCATAAAGGAGTCTCAAATCACTGACAGTGGTGAGGTTTGCCTCTGGGGGAACATTCCTGGTGTTTCCACTTGAGATATGGCAATGCCTATGTTGATAGAAAACTGAGAACCAACTTAAAAATATACATCTGCTTTCTACTGCCTGAAAATTAAATGGTTATAGCTTCCCTCCTCCCCATATCAAATTATACCATTTACTCTTTTACAGTTAATATTTTAGAAAGAAAATCCCTAATCTATTTTTTTTTAATCTGGTTGTTTTAAATATCCATGAACATATCAGCATAGTATTGGACTTCAGAAAAATATCTTGGAACAACAGCAGCAGCAGAAGCAGCAGCAGCGGCCATTCCTGTTACATTACAAAAGAAATCTGTACCCTGTGCCAGCTACAGAAAAATGTAGCATCTGTTGATCACTGGGAGAACTGGGGAAGAGAACTTAAATTCATGTGGGCTCTGCCATCTTCTGTTTCCCTTCAGACCTCCAGGTGTGTGGTCCCCGGCACAGACCGGACCGTGCCATCCGTCTGGGACTGGCACAGCTGCATCAACATCTCAGCCGTGGGGAAGAAGAGCTGGGTGTCACTTGAACAAGGGCAGGCTGTATGGGGCTGTCTGACTGGCAGTGCCCACGGAAACACAGGCCTTTTGACATGGTGCCTGTGACATGCTAGAAGATGAGCTGGCAGTTTCTGTATGCCGGGATGTCTGTGGATCCTAAACATCCAGGCCCCTTCCTCACCAGGTGTCACTACCCACATTCCTCTGAGGTCTGCACCAACTAAACTCATGGTTCAATCCAAATATTCTACTAAATGTGAAAACAAAAGTTATAGCTAAAATGGGGCTCAACCTGCCTAGATTTTATCCCTGGCATAATACAGCTCAGCAGGAAATTTTTCTGAAATCATGTGCTCGGCTATGGAGCTGAGATGACAGTTTAACTAGTAGATCAAACAATTACACAATTTTTAAATTGTAGTGTCAGTGTTCGATTGTCTTAAAATTAGCAATATCAAAATTATTTTCTCACTAAAAGCCATCCTGCAGCAGATCATTTTGCTTGACTTCTTCATCAGCTAAGCAAAACCTCCAACTGTGAAAAACTACATATTCAGCAAAATACTGATTTTCTCCTGCAATCTCCTCCCCATTTATTCCTTCTTTTCTTCTCTATCATCAATCTTTTGAGCATGCCACTGTGCATTCACATTTTTCTTTCTGCACGTGTCAGCTCAACGCTCTTCCTCAGAGCCCTCTTTCTCCGCCAAATCCCGCAAAGCAGACTTTAACCACTCATTTCCCGAACAGGGAATTCCACACACAACTTTGCACAAGCTAGGCTCTCTGGGCGCTTCCCAGCCACTGTGCTGGAATCCTCCCTTCCCTCCAGTAACCCACGGCTAAGGACAAAAGAGCAAGTAAAAGGAAACTGACTTACTGCTATGGCTTGGAGCCTTTCCTTGTGCAACTCTGCTTCCGCCATCCTGGAGAGAAGGACACGGGAGGAGAGAGAGGGAGACCGGTGGGTGGGAGGGAGAAACGAAAAGGCAGACAAAACCAAAACGGAGCGCACGCTGCAGTCACCGGGGGGAAACTGGAGTAATTGCAAAGAAAGCCGAGCTCCTGTGTAGCAGTCAGCCACTTTTGGAGGCACTGCAGGCTGGCTCACGGTACGATCATTTTAGTCACTGTACCAGTGCCTTCCTGGCTGCCTGTCTCCCAGCTGTATTGCTAACTGCATTTCAGGGCTGCTTCTGTGTGCTGCTGCTGTCACACAAACCATGTAGGCACTCTCCAAGCAGCTGAGCAGAGGGATAGCTCGCATGGCTATAATTTTTTGCGTTGACGTCTCAGCTCATTTGCTCCTCCTATGGGGTGCTGGGTCACGACAGGAGCTCGGCAGCTCAGCAGCGTGCCCAGCAATACAAACCTGCCTGACTGCAGCAGAGGAGGCAGACAGCTGTGCCACAGCGCGTCCTTAGCGAGCAGCGCGGCGCAGCGCTCAGGGAAGGACGGCGGCGCATGGCGCAGGGAGCGAGCCGCGGCGGGCGGCTCCAGCCCCAGCTGAGCCAGCCTGGGATAAGGGAAAGGACAGGGCTGCTGGGGCTGGGAGAGCTCGGACCCTGGGGCAGCTGCACAGACCCTTGTGAGCGCCATGGTAACACGGCACTCTGCAAAAGGCTGCTGCTGCAGGGCAGCCCTGAACACAAGTGACGGAGAGCATCTGGATGGGGAGGGAGAAGTAAGGTGTCCGCACATCCTGCATGTGTTGCGTGTACTGGCATCAGACATTCAAAGTGA
Organism: Alethe castanea; assembly: GCA_024734035.1. NCBI lineage: Eukaryota > Metazoa > Chordata > Aves > Passeriformes > Muscicapidae > Alethe > Alethe castanea. Next base: position 52,700,872 of record JANRGV010000075.1, on the reverse strand, counting down.
TAAAGCTGTGTGTACAGTCTCACTGAAGAATCCAGTGTTATAAACGGAGGAGAAGGAGGCAGGTGAGGAAGTGAGGGCACACCTGAGCCGGTATCACAAGGGTACCCATGATTTCAAGCTTGGCTTTGGTTTTGCATGCAGACTCCTCACGCATTTATTTTTACTTGTATGATCGTCTGTCAGCTTCCTTTTCTCCAAGACAGCAATGAAGCTGCCCCACTCCCTCGCAGACCTGTCCGATGGGCGCCGCTGCCCGGTGAACACAGGGCTGCCCCAGCAGAGGGGTGTCTCTGCGCCAGGGCGGCCACCAAGCCACATGGTGGGTGGGGGGGACCACAGCGTTGTGGGCCTGTCCTGCCACGACCATTATATGCTGCAAAATGCACTTCTGCATGTCTCCTGCCATGCAGAAGTGCATTTTGCAGCATATAATTTTGATGTGATAACCTCTTGCTGCTAAGATGGAGAAACTCCATCATCTTGAAGGAAAGCAATCTGGAAGTCACCCTGTTTTCCGTGTGCCTGCTCTTTCAAAGGCCACCTAGCCTGGCATTTTAGTTTTCCACATCCCAGTTTCCTCACTCAGACATCTTCCACCTTCATCCCAGTTCCAGTTCCAGGCATGCTACTTGCTGCAGGCTGTTTTTCAAGGCAGCTGCTTTGTCAGGTGTTTTCACCTCCTGGTCCTATTTTCCTTACTGGTGCACAGTCTCCTTGTCGCATGACAGCATGCCAAAGTGACTTCTTGCTTAGCTTTACCTCTGTGAAAGAGGTCCTTTTGTCATCTGAAAACCCACAAAACTTTATATAATTCCAGTAGTAACTGCAGCCAAAAGACAAAGTTTTATTGCCATATCCCAAGTGGGGCAGTGTGAGTAACTGGGCAATGGGGGGATCAGAGCTAAGGAAAATGCAACAATTGCAGCTACATACTGGAATACTCTCTCAGTCTTCCAGCTTTAAGTAATTCATTGAATAGCAGCTGCCCTCTAGCCTGTTTGGTCTCCTTTTCTTGTTGTTGCTTTTCAAAATCTCTCCTTTTTATTTTCCATTGCCATGTAAAGGTCCAGGCGTTGCTACTTGTATTACTACAGCTGGCTTTGAAATATCCCCTCACACAGGATCCAGACATCTCTACTCCCACATGTGCTCTGAGAACATATATGGGCAACTGCTACTAAGGCTTGATAGCTATGCAATTAAATCCCTTCAATACCCTTCTCATGTTTTGCTGTTAAGCCTTGCCCAGGGGAAGAATTCTGCTACAGGCTATATCCAGCAAAGGCAAGGGTTATGCCCCAGTGCTTACTGGAGCTGGAATGGGCAGCCTATTCGTGCTACAACCTGTAGTCACATTACACGTTACCAAAGTTGTGTGCAGTATGCATCACTTTAGGCCATCCCCTCTTTCCTTCTACATGACATCCACTCAGGAAGAGATTTTAGCATATATTTAAGTGCATTCCGGACAGTCATATATAAAAATGGATGTGAGTATTTCAATTACAGTACAGAGCTGGACTCTGTACCCCATTGCCCCCATCTTGTTTATCCTCTCTCCAATTTAACTGCAATGCTTGTTGCCAGCAGGAGATAAGCAAGGTGCATCCCTAGTCCATGCTGCAGCATTCCTGGCTCCAATGAAACATGCTGCAGGGCTGTACACCCCTCCAGCTCAGTTTGCCACTGACACATGGATCAGCTCTGTTGACTCTTTGTGACTGTACAGAAATGATAGAGGTTGCATCTGCAACTGCATCAGAGCAGTTCCTTGCTCTTATCTTACAGTGAGAAAAGGCTGGAAGTCATGCAATAATTATAGCCACTGGTTTCTCTACATCTAGTTCTACATTTCTCTACATATACCTTTCTCTCATATAGCTTGAAGCCTGTGATGCAATGAGGTTGAAATCATCTAACTAGGCATTTCACAGAGCACACCCAGGTGAAATGACCTCGGTGAGGTGACTTACTACACCATGATGAAGTCTGCAGCAGACAGCCCCTGTAAGACATTTAGTTAGTGAAAGCATTTTAATTGGAACAAAACAAATGTATTTCAAACATATTTTTCATTCATGTTTGTTAAGATTTTGTTTCCAGAATGTTTTGCTAAGTTGGTAAGGGACTTGAATTTAAAAATTAAGAATTTTTTTTAAATTCTAAAGAATTTTTTTCCCCTGACTTTTAAGGGAGAAGACCAGGATGATATTTCCAAATTTTGAAGAGACTAGTAAAACAAGAGAAAATGGAATATGTAGAGAGGAGCAAGGAGATTCTGGAAGAGGAGGTAAGAGCAGATTTAATGTACTTTGTTCAGTAGCTAAAAATGGAAAAAAAGAAAGAAAAAATATTCCTTTTATTTCTTCAAATGTCAGTTCAAAAGCTGTTCTTTCCATATCAATTTTTAAAAGAGCAAGAACTTCTAAATCCTAATAACGTGTGAATTGTGTCCCATTTCCATGCAAAACAGATTTTTATTTTCATTTCTTTGGAAAAGAGTGTAGGAAACAATCTGCAGACCCTGTTCAGTTCTGGAGAAGATCCTGAAAGCATTCTGAGCTATGTGTGAGCCTGAACTTTAAATGAGACATCTTAGTTATGTGGTGAAAATCAGGTTATTGTCCTTGCCGTGCAGCGGAACTGGATTAGGAAAGGTTCTAGTTTAAATCACCTGTGTTTGGTTTTGGTCAAGCCAGCCAGGTTGTTTTTTTGCCATTGCTCTGCATATTATAAGAACTCTTCTGCATGATGCCAGGAATCTTGTCCTTAGGAAGCCTCTGGCTTCCCATCCTCCTGGCTGTTGGTAGACCGATTTAGTCTAAAAAACCAGAGTTTGTCCTGAAGACTGCATGAGGAAGGGACATGCACACACATGACGGCCAGGATTAGCACCTCAGCCATTGCAAATGATGTATTTTTGAGGTGACAAGTTACTGGTTGGATCCTGGCAGTGGCTGTTAGGAAAACACAGAGCAAGGAGGGAAAACGGGCTTCATACTTGCATTACAGATTGTTTAAGAGAAGATACTTCTGGCTCTTAAAATTACCCATGCCAACATGTTGCATTGTGCTGCACTAACACTACTCTGGCATCCTCAATATGGCCAAGCATCCATGCCTACAGCATGTTTGAACTGTATTATTTTCTTCTAAGTCAAAATTCTGAGGTTTGATTAATCTTTTTTTACCTGTCTTACCAGAGTCTGGCTATATTAAAATAGTTCAGGAATGAATAGGTCATCTAAACTTTTGGATACCTGAGGTCATCACCCATGCTTGTTTTTTGGACTTCTTCAAACACTGTGCCTCACACTACATACCCTTCAAGATTTCTGGCAGTATCATCATGCGAAACTTCAGGAGAGCTATTCCATCTGCAGTTATAATTGCAGCTCTCTGCCTTGCCACACAAAAACCTCTTCCTGTCCTTCTCTCAGCTGGCTGGGGGTATGGAGTACCTACAACACCAGGGGTTGTGTTTGTGCCTCTTAGAACTCACAGTTGTGAGCTGCAGAGACCCTCATCCTACTGAGGCATCACTCCAGGACCGTTGTCCTCATCCTGCCTGGACACATTAACGCAGTAAGTGGTGACTGTATGATGGGGACTGTTGTCCAAGCCCTTCACATTCACTCAGTGTGGCTGGTGGCAGGAGATGCCCAAAATGTTGCCACTTGTGAATTGCAGTGGTGAAAGTGAGAAGTTGAATATCCAAATACATGTTCTCACCCTTCTGTGGAGCAGCAGATGCTACCACCAGTACACTTTCCTCATTCCCATTCCTCTGTGCATGGATTTTCATGGGCACAGCCCCCAGGCAGTGTGGGCTGGTGAGAAAACCAGTCTGTGCAAGAAGACAAGCAAAGGCTTGGAAATCTCCCCTTCATCTCTCACAGCAATTTGCACCTGGAAAATGCAGATGGTGAAACTGTAAGTTTTATGTCTGAAGTTGAACAAGAGAGCAGTGGCAGAGTTCAACCTATACCTCTGAGTCCAATTTTCAAAGAATGATCACAAGATCATCCTTTCTTTATAGAAAAGAATATTTTTTAATCTAACTTGGAGTAACTGAAGTTACTTCTTTTCCCCCTTTCCCTTTTTTTTTTCCTGTTTGCTACTTGCTATCAAGACATGGAGTTGAAATGCATGCAGCCGGAGATAGCATTGTGTAAGAAATAAAAAGCTAGAGCACAAGGCTTTGTTTTAAACCTCCGCAAGACAGCAGGCTTATGAATAGGCATACCATAAATTATTAATAAATAGAGTCTATGAAGTTTTTCCATTTTTTTCTGGAGCTGCGGGAAGGTTGCACTGAGAAGTCCTCTGACTCGAGGGTCTCCATGTAGTCATGACAGCTTCATGGCACCTCCTCTCAATCAACCATCAGATGCTGGGAGTGGTAGGGGCCCTCAAGAGACTACACAGACCAGAAATCTGGCCAAATGTTTGTTGTCCCTAAACAGTGGCTTGTTTCAACTGGAATGAGGGATTAGAAGCAATTGTTTTCCTGAGACCTGTTGTTCTGCCATCCCCACCACCATGCTAAAACAGCCTCCTGTTAGCCTGAGGTTTATTCAACACCTTGCAGTAACTTGGCAGCTACTAATGTCCTTGGCAGTAATTTAAGAAGTGAGCCACAGAGCATTCCCTGCCAAAGCTTTCAGAGGAGCAGCTCTGAAGATGCTGTTTGCTGCGACTTTCCTTGAAGTAGGGAAGAAGAAGAAATTATGTATGAACTTATCTTTTCTCCCTCTTTTCCTTGCCAGGTAGCTGGGTTATTTGAAGATTCCCAGGTGGAGGAAGCGGACTGTCTCGTCTTGGGATTTCAGTGTTGGCTGCTAGCACTGTAGCTTGGTTAACCAGCTGTGGCAGCTGGGAAACTACAGACCTGTCAGCCTGACCTCAACAAGGCAAGGTTATGGAGCAGATCATCTTGAGTGTGATCAAATGGCACCTACAGGATGGCCTGGAGACCAGACCCAGCCAGCATGGGATTGGGAGGAACAGATCCTGCCTGACCAACCTGATCTCCTTTTATGACCAAGTGACCCACCTGGTGGATGCAGGAATGGCTGTGGATGTTGGTACCTGGACTTCAGCAAGGCCTTTGGCACCATCTCCCACAGCACACTCCTGGAAAGGCTGGCAGCCCATGGCTTGGACAGGAGCACTCTGTGCTGGGTTAAGAACTGGCTGGATGGCCGGGCCCAGAGAGTGGTGAATGGTGCTGCATCCAGCTGGGGATCAGTCAC
>JANRGV010000075.1:52648644-52662767 GCA_024734035.1 Alethe castanea | reverse complement strand
ATTACGTGCAAGTGACTGAACAAGTTTTTCCTGGACAATGTGTACTCACAAACATGTGTTTGTTGCAAGCTGAAACAAGCTACTGAATGTCTACTAACCCCTTTGTGGGCAAAACATTAATAAATCAATGAAATAGGTGAAAAAATTCCAAAGGCAAAATATACTATGAAATCCTTCTCCAAGACCTAATATTGTAATGAAGAAATACATATATTTTAAAAGATATATGAAGACCGTGGCTACAGGATAGTTTTAAAATAGATAGATAAGCATTGTTCAAGAAAATCAGCACTCTAATTCTGTCATGGACCCAGAAAAGCATTCAAGTTGATGCTGAACTTTAAGCTGATGCTAAAACAGGGCACTCATAATGGGTTTATTTTAGTTTTAAGGAGGACAGCTGTGTTTATTTCTTTTTTGCCTTAATATTGGGCAAAAGTGCCTTGAGCACTGGGATAGATGGTTTTGTTAACCCCCTAAATTAATCTAAACAATAAACTAAATAATAATATATTAATTTGGCCAAAACCTTTTTCTCCTTCAGCTTAGTAATCTGATGAGCCATTCTTTCCTTCTTTCCATTGTCCCATGTGTGCTGTGATGAAACCTACATTTCCTTAACTACTCAATAAAAGGAAAATGCCTTTTTGAGGTCTCAGCTTAAATCTGTAGTACTTTACCTATTAATTTCCTAGCCTTTCAGTGTTTGTTTTTGATAACAGCTGGCATTGCATTTCATCCCAGCGTAAAAACGATGACTCTGGCTCTGTCTGCACTCAGAAGCACTGCCTAAAAAGGGAAGCAAGGATCCATCAGTCTTCAGCCCACAAAAGAAAGTTTGCACATGAAGGCTGCTGATAGTTCCTGCAACCAAGCGGCTGCTTATGTTTTTCAGTCTCTGGTCTGCTGTAGACTGCTGCCCAGTGGAAGTCAGTGGTTCTGCTTGGCTTCCAGGCCCTATAACACCATCAGACTAAGACTTGTTATGGTCCAAAGCTCTTCTAAGGGATTCCCATTGCCTGTTCCTCTTCCTCACAGTCCAGGAAATGTTCCTTCATGGCTACAGATTGTGCTGTCATACTGAGAGGTCTGGACCAGATCCCATTTACTGTTGGATGACTTCAAGGATCTTTTCCTGCCTAAATCAATCTATGGTTCTGTGGTCAGTACTGCCAACACCCTCAGCCATTCTTAACTGTCTCTTTGTCCTGAGATAGACATTTCTCATCCGTTTTTAAATTAGAAGCACTAGGGTCAGTGATTAAAGAAGTATGTTGCATACATGTTTATATTTTGATCAGACATTTATTTTGTGACTACCTGATAACTTTCAAGTTTCCTGCATACACATGTTTCAGAGGAATTTAAATAAATAAAAATAGCTAAACAAGTCTAATAATAAGAAGAACTGGGTTACCATTTTGCTTTCTACTGGGCAAAGAAGAAAAACCCCTCTAGAGTTAAATTTTCTAAGACAAGACAAGAGGCTCTAAATGTGATTGAGTGGCAGTGGATAACTAGATTACATGAATGCTGGAAAAAATCAGTGCACCAGTGCTTAAAGATCTTACGGGAAAACCATTTTTGCTGACTACATTCACCATCAACAGATATTAAGCACAGATATTTTTGCTTGCTAGTGCTGAAAGCAGCCAGTTTATTTCAGCGAAAGAACTAGCCCCAAAGTATCATTCATTCACTTCATTTAAATAGAGGTTTACTTGTCTTCATCAGGATCAAGAAGACCTGGATCAGGGTGAGAAACATCCACTGACAGGTGTTCCAGCAACCTCCTCACCTCTCTGCCTACAAAAGCCTACGGAGGAACATAGTGTAGCTCCCAGTCTAAATTTTAGCCATTTAACCATGTCATCAGCTCTTAAGGGAGCTACTTCAAGTGTCTTCATATGAGCCCCAGAAATACACCATTACCATGGTTTGGTGGCCAACAAGACCAATAAAGGTACAGGAATTTCAGTCAGGAAGCCCTTAGAGTAAGGCTGTTGTCATATTCCTCCTGACATTAATGATGACCTCAGTAATCCAAGCAAAATTAAACAGTGGCAGATCAAAGTCCTGCTGTTGTCTCCACTCTCTGAGCTCACCATTCAGATGCAGAGCTACTCTCAAATAAAAGCCAGATGTTGAATTGGCTCCATTTCCTGATTAGCTGAGATGTCACTTTAATAGCTGACTGATCCCGGTCCTGAAATTGAACCAACCTTTCCAGTGGGACATCAAGGCAAATAAAATAAAAGGCACAAAGTAGTGCTGCTGGTGATGAGGACAGATTATCTCTTATAAAGTAGTCCTCTCACAGAGAAGGGGTAAAATTACTGCAGGAAAAGTAGCTGTTTGTTCCTGTGCTGCATTACATCATCCTCTTTTAAACCAAGCAATCTGCAGAGCTGACACAAGCAATGCTTCTCATGGCTAATAACACTGAACACTGACAGAGTAAAATACGCTGCTCCTTTTCGGAGGCAAATGGGGCAAAGACAGCCTTGGTCCTAATCCTGGCAAGGCTGAATTGCCTGTATATTCTTCTGAGAATTAAAATCTGGGAAAAAGTTGATAAAACCTGGAAAAAAATCAAGCCACCAATAAAAAATAATGAGAGGTTTTTTTAAACTTTCTTTTGAATGTATGTTTTTGAAAACCCTGTTTTATTTAAATTTGCAATGTTTATATTTTTCCTAAGATTTTTCTCTTTGCAGTTTTTATCCAGAAAGACTGGACTTCTTTTCATCTCTTGAAGATTGAACTTTCCAGCAAAAGAACCTATCCAGCTCTTAATTCTGGAAATTTTGTTGTGATTTTGGCAAAAGTAGCTTCCATTCCTGTACAATTTAATGTATGAATATTGTGGAAGTCAGCTTTCCTGAGTTACAACTCTGTGTCTCTTGAAAAAACATGTCTCGTGATAAAACATGATTAAATCTGTTTTGTCAGCTAATCTTCTAAGTTCTCATCATTACTTTATACAGACAAAACTCTTCCAGCCTATATGAAGTCAGCTGGTTTAAGCTGTAGAAAAGATGTGTTCCCAGATCAAACGCTTGATTTTTACACTGTCCTGCTGACACTCCCTCCTTGCATTGATTTGGTGAGAGATCAGCTTGAAATATCCACCGTAATTTCTGTCCAACAAAGATCTGCTATCAAAATTCTTAAATTCTGGATTTGTCTTTTATTTTAAAAATATACAAAAACTGCTTCGGCTATATAAAATTAAGTGTGAGCAGCAATTTAAATTTAATAACCCTCTGTCATGACTACCCCCAGAAATTGGTTTTATGTGGTTAAGACCCAGCCCTTGGATTTCAGCATTAATTTGTTTGGTTGCTTTGGAGTCAGCAGAATGAAGGGATGTGCTCCTTATGTGAGAAAATGTACCTTTCACAGTCTGTTTATTCTTTGCCCCTGGCTCTCCTTTATGAGATCCTCCTGTGAAGCCTGAATTTGAATTTCTAGCTTCACACTCACTTCTCTGGAAACTGACTGAGCAATAAAGATTTTAGAAAGGGTAGCCCCTCCAGTTTCAGGATTAATAGCAAAGAAAATGCCAATTGTTCTGTGAAGAAAATGCTTGTTTATAAATACTCCTTCTTTCCAGCTTGTAGGTACCATGCATGAAAGTAATTTTAAAATTACTTACTTTCACTTTAAATTCCATTTAAATCTGTGAGCTCATAAAAAATTACTGCAGGTATACTGACCTTCTATTTTTTGAAAATTTAAATTTTTTAGAAGATCCGGAACAAACCCAGCTCCAAACTACAAAGGCAAACATGAAATGCTATCATAACAGAAATCAGTTGTAATTGGTTTTCATTGTGTTGATGGCTTCTCATGGAGCCAGAATTTGCTCACACTGGATTTTAAAGACAGCCAGTTGCAAAAAAGTATGAAAAGAAAACACTGTGTCCTTTCCTGGAGGGGAGAATACTATGACAGTAGGAAAGACAGAATACCCTCATACTTTTTTGATATCCTCCTTTTCTAAAAAAGCCTAGTTTTTTTCCATTTCGCTGTGTCACTACTCTCCCTGCCCCCACTTGTCTCCTAACAGGTGAGGTTTAGTCGTGCATAGATGAAGGTGGCATCTCTTAGGACCCCAACCTGTGCTCTAGAAATTTCAGACTGGAAGAGCTTTTCCTGCAATGACAAAGGACAAATATTCCCTCCCATTCCCCATTTGCCCACAAAACCCCCATGGTCCAAAGGACAAATTGGTTCCTTCAAGCTTTGGAGTTGTGACTTAACCTACCTGCCAACACACCAAGAGCATGGTGGAGTGGGGACAGGTCTTATTGCTAAAGAAAGTTATTTCTTAATTTTCTTCAAATGAGAAATATATTTAAATTTTTTTTAAAAAGCTGATTTTATTTATTTATTTATTTATTTCTTCCATTTCTTTACATGTACCCTTTTTCAAAGCAAGTAATACATACCAGAATACAAAAGAAACCACACAGCATCACAGTTTCTCACTTAGAATTATTTTAGCAGAAGGAGCATCTGATACTGATAATAATAAAGACTTTCTATACAACCACATAATGTGCCAAGGGTTGAACATACAGTTGATTCAAAGCAGTAATAGAAACCTTTAAGTTACTCCCCAAAACTTCTGAATCGGCAGGGAATTACACAGATAATGGCAATTTTACCATGCTTATGAGCTTTTGCTTCACTAATAATAAAAAGTGGATTAATGAAGTGTTGTGAAAAAACTGGGAATGGTATCACTGTATAGCACCACTTAAAATCCGTAAGTAAAATGTGGTATCAGTACAGAACCGGCACAGTGATTCTGTCTCTGAAGTGCTTTTCTCTCAGAATAAAAGAATAAACAAGAGTCCCATTTTAGTTTAATTTACTTAAATTTATTCCTATTAGTGATATTCACCTTAATTTAATACTATTCACTTTAATTTTTTTATTTTCTCTCTTTTTCTACTTGTTCTTGCTTTGGTTTTTTCCCCCCCAACCTTTAATACTTTTCAGCATGAACTAATGAGAGAAAGAATGATGAAAAAGAATCCTGATCTCCAAAGGTCTTGTGGCATTTCCCAGAACCAATACTGGCTAGGTCAACTCAGCAAACTCCCACAATGATCCCAAGTCCATCCTGCCTGGGAGGATCAGCACTGGTATCTATAATGTCCCCAGCACTCCATAGCCATTGGAGAGGAGGAAACTCTTGACCTGCAGATACCTTCAACCTCTGCTAAGGATTATGATGTCTGAAGCAGCAGCAGGAGTGACTTTGAGCTTCATTTGCTGCTTTCTGTGGCCGAATTCCTGATCCTTCTAGGAAAAATAAATAAATAAATAAATAGATTAAAAAGAACCAAGAAATTCAAGGGGCAGCTCACCAAAGGCTGACCTCTGAAGGCCCACAGTGGGAATCCCTACTTATGTCAATGCATAAAATTGAGAACATACCTGAATGCAGTACAGAATTCTCAGGGAGAAGGTTTCTTCAGTATCTGTATGTTTCTCTGGAACTAAACAAATCCAAATGCCTTAAAACCAGATTACAATCTTCTGCTTCAGGCTAACGTAGGCATTGTGAGGCTAAAAAGGTCATCAGGTAACCTCACACAAAATCTAGCCCCATTTCTTTCTTTCTCTGTGCTTGGTGCTATGTGAAGATATGTGTACTACCAAGCATTTGGAACTTGTTTGATTTCAGAGAATAAGTCAGAAATTAGTTAGCATTGAGTCTTTGAAAAGTTGCTTGTTGAAAAGTAACAGCATTAATTAAGAATAAGAAAGCCTCACAGTAGGTCTGGCAGCTTAAACCCAAAATGGCTTCCCATATTAAAAATATACAGATATTGAAGAAGGGAAACATTCTCCCTGAGAGTTCTGTGCTGCATTCAGATATGTTCTTGATTTTGTGCATTGGCATAAGTAGGGATTCCCACAGTGTGAACAGTCGGGCTTGTGACTTTAATCTGCAGCACACATGTGTGATGATTTAATGGGCCTTCTGTTTAGTTTATAGCCTATCCACTCTCCCAGAAGCAGAGAGTAATGATCACAACCCAGGACAGTTGCAAAGCATATGTGGAAGGCTTTTCAGCCCTAAGGCTCTAACCTCTTCTGTTGGCCACCACTGCCATGTGGTAAGGCTGTTACCATCCCTGAATCTGAAGCACAATTCACAAACTCCTTACACATGATTTATGTAAACCTCTACAAGGCTGTGCTTCATTGTTCTGCAGGCAAGAAGATGCATCAGCCTTTACTTCCCTTCTTTTCTTGCTGTGCCTGAGAGAAAATTATTTGTCAATGTTCATTTATGAAAGAGTAATTGAATTCTTCTTCTGGTGATTAAAGAAATGACAGATGTTGACAAGTACATCTTAAATAAAAACAAAATGCTGACCAAATCAGAGTCATGTGGAGGGACCACTGTTACCTCCTGATGCAAACTACAGACCCCAGATGAATCCCAGATGCTCACTGGAGGACGCACAAAGACGACTGTGTTTATTGTCACTGCATGGTTATCTCAGCGGTATGTCCAATATAAAATGATAAAACTTGCTTTTAAGATATTTATCAGATGAAGAAACAAACCAAAAACTTAGGAGTCTAGAAGGTGTCTTGATTGACAAATGAGAATCTGAATAAGAATTATATTGAAAATCCTGTGAGTTTACAATTATCCTTTTTGAAGAGGCCCTTCATTTCTTTTATTTACCTTTTTTTGGTTGCTATTTCTGTTCACACTCTCTCAGTCTTTCTGACTAGGTTTTAACATCCCATTACAAGAATAGGAAAACTGTGAGGAGGAATCTAAGTTATTATTTCTGAGCACATTGACTTTTTATGTGAAATGGTCACTTTGATGAGAATTCAATTCTATTTCAATAAGAAACAGTTGATTCTCTGAGTTTGCATAGAAAACAAGTGTGTTTTAATTTAAAAGATTATTAAATGATGACTGATTTTTTCCTACTAAAACATAGCTTTTATGGAATTACAACCTATGGAACCTGGACACATTCTTCTGAACAAATCAAACTAATTATGGGAGCTGTAGTAAGTTATCTGGAAAACAGGAGTTTTGATAACACAAATCAACAAAACTTAAGCAATGCAGGGTCACACCTCCTCCTGGTTATGACTGGAAGAGATCTGCTGATTTACACTAGCAGGGAGTGTGTTCTGTAAATGTCTCAGTTATTTTTACTAAACAGAGAAAACAGTCCCTTTTTTTTTTTTTTTTTTTTTATTCACCATCTACACAGATCTCCACCCATATCTTGAAAATCTGCTGGCAACACTAAGGCTGCAACACACACTTAGGCACCAGAAATACATTTTGGAGACCAAAACTTTTATAGTGGAAAGGCTTACATACTCCAAAGTATTCACAGCAAATGCAGTGGCATAAGAGAAAGGGAAAACACACAAAGAACAAAACGTATTCTTACAAGAAGCTCCATGAGAAACTGCATTCCATTTAATACTGGGTAATCCCAAGAAGAAGACCTTTAGCTTACTATTTTCTTACCCACTGACACCTTAAAGCTAAATGTCACTCCTGTGCTTGGGGTCTTTGCACAGACACCCCTTAGCAGAATGATCATCTTAAGGTTTGTTTTCCATGACCATTATACCTGGAATTTGATTCTTTCTTCCTGTTATGCAATTTACAGTCAAGCTGTGGATTTTTACCCAGTTCATCTTCCAAGATTTCGGGAGAAAATCTTACCAATTAGAATATTGGAATGCTTTCTGGCTATGTTTTATCTTATCTTCAACTCCAAGGTGCTCATTCACCAGTTAGAAAACTACAAAACTGCAGCATGTCCTCTTAGAGCATGACTCAGATTTTAAAATTTAAAAAAATTAAGAAGTAAGTGTGCAAATGTTTGCTGGTTACAAGAATTGAATAATACTCAGAATCAAGGGTTCAATCAGAAGAAGATTAAAAACTCCATCTTTCTGTTCATTGGCTGATTCAAGTTTTGGTGTATCAAATAAATTGAATACTTTATGTATAAGTATTTTAAAAAAAAGGTAAAAATATAAAGATTTGTAGATTTTCTCACTTCATCTTCTAACATTCATACTTAGTCTGAGGACAGCAAGGATTACAATTCTGTTAGAATTTGAAAGTAGTATTTAGAAAAGAATCATTTTGTATCTTGTATTTTGTAATATTTTATGTGTATTTTGGGATATTGCAGTAAATTTCTACAGAGATCATCAATTAAATATTTGGTTTGAGGAATACATTTCGCATGTGCTAGTACTCCTCAGAGGGATAGTGCTATTTATGTTTCTACATTCTTTCACTTCTATGGAAGGAGTGAACTAAATACAGCAAGAGGGAAGCTTGTTCCAGGCATTGTGGGTCTCAGCAAATCTGCAGCTTCCAAGCTCTTGCAAACCCTTGGGAATGCAACTGCCTGAGTTGAAGTCAGCCTTACATGGATGATTTTGAAAGCAGATTGTGGGTCAACAGCCAACTACAGCTGCGGGAAGAAAAAATCTCCAGGAGTTTATAGGACAACTGAGTCCTGGCTGGAGACAAACAGCATGACAGTGCTCTGCCTTTCTGTGGGGATGGGGCTGGGCCTGACCTGGGCTGTGTGGCAAGGTCACCTCTTGCTGAGCCCCTCTTCATGCCCCTCCTGTCGAGCTGCAGAGTCACCTGTGCAAGGTTTTGGCTCTCCCATCACTGGCAGGTAACTCAGCCTGCAAGATGTGATGCAAGCAGGCTAACTTGGACAATGCTGCCATGGCCCTGGGGAAGGAAGTCAGAAGATAATGGATTAGCAATTCCAAGGAGAGGTTACTCCCATTAGTCATGGAAACTATGTTCCATACCATTCGGGGACATTAATAATAGTGTTAATTACACCAATTAACAGCCTTCCATGGTAATATGAATTATAATTAGTATGAACGTTTTGCTAATTAAAACTTGAATTAACCCCAGTACCAGCTAATTAAATTAGAACCACAATCAGTTTACTTTAGAAAAAAACCTGTATAGCTGTTTCTGCCCACCTGACCTTGCATCTCCTCCTCCCCACTTTCCCCCTGGCCCAAAATCTGTCACTAACTATGATTCTCCGTGGTGCCATTCCATAGCAGCTCTGTGCCAGGATTTCTTGTGCTTAGGAGTTGTTCTCAGCTGGTTGGCCTGCTTGGCTGTACAAACAGCTCCTTGTTAGGGATACAGGGCACGGCATGAGGTGATTTTTCTGATAAAGGGGAATATCTTCAGACAGAACAAGGTGAGCAGAGACAAATGTCTTCTGTTGACAGAGAAACAGTAACAATGCTGGTTTTGTGCTAGGTTACTTCTTGTCATTGTGGCTGCATTTGTTAATTGGAATAGTGGTGTTAGTCAAAGGTGTGTATTTACAGCCAAATTACAAACTTCATGCTACTGGTGAACTTTGTAGCATCATCTGGTGCTGTGACTTGCTTTTTTATGTCATGCCAATGGGCACAGTTTCTTTTCTCTCAAAAATTTTCTGCCTTTGTGTTGTTCTTCCTTTCATTGTTATCCTCTAGGAGCAGTATTCAGGAGGTTCAAGGGAAAGTCATTAACCCTGTGTCCCCAGCCTGTTTCTGCCACTGTGGGATTCTCCCTCACTACCAATTTCATCATACTTGAATCAAGACAATAGTGGCAAACACATTTATAGAATGTGCAGGTGGGGACAAAAGTGTCATTTTCAATTTCTCTTTTCTCAACACTTTAGAAACAACCATAGAATAACAAATGCTCTTTCTGCGGAATCGGATTTGATAACATTAAAAAATTTCAGAATATTTGGATACGCTTATTATACAGAAGCAAAAGGTAGAATAGCATTTTGAGACTCACATAGTTAATATTAATTTTAATAGTTATAATCAGTCAGCTTTCACAGCTGTTGCCACAGAGAATTATCAGCTGTCACTGATAAACAATCAAATTGTTCCTTTTTATTTACTCGAGGTCAGTAAAAGAGTACAAGTGCAGTCTCTAAAATATTACAGCTATAATGCATTTCAGAAGAATATTGGAAGTGGAGAAGTCTCATACTTTTTCAAAGATAGATAGTTTTTTACTCATCCAAAAGAAAGTAATTTCTCCCATTTTTTAAAAGAAAAAAATCAACTGATGTTCTATCTTCTTGTGATCTCTTGTTCCGCTGAGCTATTATGCTTGAAATAAAGTGCACAGTGAGTAAAAGTATGAGGAAAAAGAACATGTTGTTCTAGGAGCTCTGAAGTGAGGAAGGTTTTAATCTTAGAAGTCATTTAGATCCCACAGAGATGGTTACCATAACACTGAGACAGTGTCAGGTGTAATAAGTGTTTCTCCTAGGTGACCAGGAAAACATGTATCTCTTTTCCATCATGCCAAGAAAGCACAGTTTAATCACAGACATGCCTGGGCAGATCCCTCTGTGTTCAGTCATGGGTCTGTAAGCACAAACAGCTGCCCAAGCAGAGAGTTATCCATTGAAGCCAAGGCCTTGAAGAGGAGCAAGGACATGGGACTGCTGCAATGTATTACTGGGGGAACTCCTTGATGTTGAGGGCATGCTGTCCTTGAGGGACAGAAAACTTCTATGATGAGCATTATTCCTCTGTGAGCTTCACCCAAGTTTTGATCGTACTAACGTCACCATCCGTTTGTTCAAGGAGATTTTTCATGGGATGCATTGAAGTAAAAGTCTCATCTCACACTGGGTTTATATAGGAAGGACTGGCCTGGAGGTGTGGTGCTGTAGGCTATCTCTCCCCTACTGACTTTGGGAAGAAATATTTAGAGATCATTATCAACATTTGTCAGGGAAATTGCTCTGATTTCATATTGCACCAATACATCATATGTAGAAAAAAACAGTCTTGAAAGGATTTTTGTGCGCAGTTTCCTTTGCTTTCTGAGTTGGATAAACAGTTCAATGTGTTTTCATGGGGATATTAATATATTCTTTGTCTTCCTTTGCCCATTTATGCTAAAAGCAGTAGAATTTAGAGCTCTCACACAAAATGAAAGCTGTCTCTGGGTGGCAAACGGCATATCTGAGCATGACTTCCTTGTCATTTTGAGCACACCTCACACTGCTCATCCTGATGACAAACACTGATTTTCCAGCAATTATGCTTGCTTCTACCCATTGCCCAATCTAACAGCCATTAATGTCAAGAAGAAGAACTCTACAGATTTCACTGATCACAGCACCCCATCCCTTGTCTTGTAAACACCTATTCCCTCAAGTGGTTTTAATTCTGAGTTAAGATTTCTTAGAGTGTGTTAAATGCAAAGACTTAGGCCACCTTAACCTTGGATAGGATAAAATTTGGGTCATGATGGTGCGCATGTAAGTTAGGAAATCAGATATATACATCCATTATAATGATGCTGTTCACCAGCTCTATAAAGCTGGCAGAACCTTACCTTTAATGATAACAGGGAATCAGAAGTAAGTATGACTCAAAACAATGAGCTGTTTCAAATCAAAGCTGAATTCCTCGAGGTTAAACAGCGGTAAAACTGGCAATAGGTACACAGTTGAGAGGTTCAGATACACTTGTTGTTTTGGCTGGTGTCCAATTATAAAAAACACTGTCCTTGAAACTTGGCAATTAGTGATGGAAGAAGTAATTCCACAAAGAGATGATGGGATTTAGACGAACAATGGGGAAGTGGGGAGGAACAGGAGAAGGTTTAAATCTAACCTGCAGACAGACTTCCTTCAGTAGGTAGGTATGGGGTTTTTTTTTGCAAAGATGAAGTAGAAAGGAAAGGACTTTTTCACTTTGATTCACTTCTAAGAGCATATACAAAAGCTGTAAATCTGTTTCAAATGCTCATGATGGTGAAACACCCTGGTGCCTCTGTTTGACACAGCCATAACTGCCCCTCAAATAAAAAAATCCTTTCACAAAATCTCATGGAGTGACCAGACTGAAGACTTATAGCACAGGTCATGTCATTGTTTTAAGTTGCAGAAGAGGAGTTGAGAGCCATTCTTAGTTCAGTGCAACGTGTCCCCTGGTGGGCAGGGAAGGCTGGGAAGCAGGGGGGAGGGTGGCCTTCAAAGGAACTAACAACCTGCAGGGAAAGGATTCTTACAATTTTCAGGCCCAGAGAGCCTGTCAACACAGTATTGAAACACACAACCACTTTGTTAGCCACTCCAGCACCACCACTCCTAGGTACCAAATTATAAGATGTGCCATTAAAATGAGAAAAATGAGAACCTGCTTCTCTCATGGGGATTAGTTTGGCTGGTCAGACACATCTAAGCTGGCCTTTATAGAGCAAAAAATGTACCACTGCAAAGACAAATGTCTACAGGCATTGGCATAATGGTGAGTTCCTTCACCAGAGTCAGTCTGTTCTCTTTGTGCATCTTTTTTTCATATGTTCAGTATAATCAAAAATGTGGGAAAGACCTTGGAGGTCTGGGTCATCTGTCCTTTGTTAAGATACAGCCTCACAGAGCTGGCTGAATTTAGGCTGTTGGGTAAGTGAGACTATAGGACTGGATGGATCAGCTTGTCCAAAACCTGTCAAGACACACTTCTATTCAGGCAATAGAAGGAACCAGACAGAAAGTCAATATAATTCAGAAGGAAGTAAGGGGAAAGATGGACCTTTTCAGGTGTTTCCATATTTCTTTTCCCATCATGGTCTCCTACAAAAGCTTTGCTTCCCTAGGTATCAGTGTTTGCCCAGTTTTGAGTTCTGTTGTATCTTATATTACTATATTTATTTTTCTTCCTAGGAAAATTGTTATTATTATTATTATAACAGTTGTTTTTTTTTTTTTTTTCCTGCGAAATGCATAGGACATATCAAATGGAAGGACTTTGAGCAGCATGTGCTTTCACAGAAACCAACATAGTCTGCAACTGCTGGTCTGCTGGGCCTCAGAGTCCTCCACAGCACTGGACTGTGTCTTTCTTACCTATAAACATGTGTGTGTCTGGATGCCAGCATATAGCTGAAGATATCCAGAGACAGCTAAGCATACTGGGCAGAAGAGAAACCACGTGGATATTTAGGGCAGAGTTAGTATTGTAAGCTGGAGTAGTTAGGTGAAGAAAAGAGGAACACTACATTTGTTCAGTTTTTAAAGTGGTGTGTCATGTTTTCTATTCCAGACACTGTGTGCCATGGAGAAGAAAGATGGGAAAAAACAGTTCCTCAGATTGTGACAGAAAGGGTGTAAAAACCCCCATGGTACCCTGGCCTTTAGACTTCCAGGACCTAAAAGCAGGTAGATGAAAAACAGCCCATTAGAGAATCTGGACTCACCAGGCTTAGTGGCAGAGAGGTGGAATCTATGCAGGGAATTTCCTCCCACTGAATAACTCTTTCAGGAAGAAAAAATAAAAGCTGGATGCTGTGGATGGTTGTTGTCATGGTTGACACACGCAGACTCTCTTTGCAGAGAATGAGAATTTATTCCCTGAGGGCAACTGGCTTTCATAGCTAAGGGAGGAGGAAGGAGATGATATGTATGATACAACACATTCTATTAAGGCTTTTGGGAGCAAGGGAAGGCTGGCTATGCACTCAACAAGGGTCTCACACCTAAAAAAGCACAGAAAATGGGGGAAAATATAAAAATGTGACCCTCTTCAAAGGCATAGCTGCTGTTTGCCATGTGCTTCCAGAAAGGAAAGAGTGAAATTGCAGGAAGGAAGAGAAAGCAAGTCTTCAGTTACTTGTTTGGAAACTATTTCAGCTTTTTTTATTTCTCACAGTAGCCTGTCACACATCAGATCTCAGGTTTGAATTCCTTCAATGATGTGCTTCTCATGGTCTTAGACCCAACTACACCAGGCTTTGGTAAACTTAGGCTATAGACTTCCAGTGCTGTCAGTGTAATGGTTTTCATTGGCACTGACTTAAATTTAAAATATTACAGTCTTGGTTTACACACAACTTTGTGTGTCTGTGCAGGTTGAAGAAGTCCTCATGTTAAATAGAATTCTGTATAAAGTGTCTCCATTTGAACTATTATGAAGCTGGACCCATTTCATGACTTCAGATACTTTCCACATTATCACATATTTCAGACTGTAAACCCACAGGACATTAGTAATTATTTTAAATCGTTGTAGTTTCCCCTCCT
>JANRGV010000075.1:52555126-52565696 GCA_024734035.1 Alethe castanea | reverse complement strand
TGGAAGGCACGAATTGAATGGTGCGTCTGTTCTTGTAATGGTGTGTTCCTTGGGTATTCTTTTGTAAGAACTGGCATCTTGCCTGAAACAAAAAACCCCAAACAACCTGTAGGCCAGGATTGCTTATGAAAGTTTTTAATCTCCTTTTGAGCCCTTTTTGTAGGGATAGTTTTAATACATGTCACAATAGCAAAAGTAACAACTCTTTCTTCTAAGGATTTTTTAATAAATAAATTTTTATATGCACAATGCCTATGACTTTTGTTATTTCCTGATCCTTTCTAGGAGCTGGAACCACAAGTTGGAGAGCAGTTGCTGAAGCTTTGGGACCATATTCCTTTGGAATGAAAAAACTCAACTGATTAAGCATGTCTGATAATATGATAGAGGTAGTTATTATTTCATGTATTGCATTCTGGTTTTATGATAGAGGAAAAGGTATCGACATACACTGTATTATTACAGTCCTGTCATTTGTAGCTTGTGGAAGAGCAGGTACACAGAGGACTAAATATTTTCTTCCTGTTGAATTTTTTCTAGTTGATATTGTTGAAACATCAGCTCTAACCACTAGAACCAACAGCATGTCTACAATAGCAAGATAAGGAAGAAGGTGGCACAACAAACTAAGTGCTGAAGCTCTTAGTTATAATGTGCAGCTACCAGTGAAAAAAAAAGGGGGAATTATGTTTCAGTGTTTCCTTGTAAAAAATGTCAATAAGATTATCCACCAATCTTTTTTTGACTGAATTATTTTTTCTACAGTAGTGTGGAGATATTTGAAAGTGTGGTAAAGTTCAAAGCTAAATTTAAAGCAATGCCCCACATGTAAATTGTTTGTGGGTTTAAAATAACACAGCAGACAGTTTACATTTAAAGCATTCTCAATCCAGTAAATGTATGAAAGAAACAAGTTTAATGTTAATTAATTCTTGCAGTTTGAGTAAAATAAATAAATTGAGAATAGATGTCTCCAAATATGTTGGAAGATTCTGTAATTGTTTGGTGAGCTTCTGTATGCACAGTACAAGGGAGAAGAATATATTCATACAAACAATTAGACAGCTGGAGAATGCTAGTTTTGAATTCTTGTTTAAATACAGGAGGGAAAGAAGCATGAGGCTTTTTGGAGTGTGGATTGGTCCAGTGGTATTTCCAGTTTCAATTTTTTTTGCCCTTAAAAATACTCATACTGACAAGCTGAATCAGTCTTTCAGAGGCCTGGGGCCTAATGGTATCTTAGTAGTTCACTAACTTGGGCATTGTTATAAGATTTCTACTTCTTTTTAAAAAAATAAAAGATAATTACTAGTGCAACTTGCTTAATATTTCAATATAATCTTCAATTTTTCTTTCTATACCTTGCTTTTTAAGTTCCTCCTTTTCTTTTGTACTACTGTTGTTTTGGTTTATTGGGCTTTTCCTTAGTCATTGCCATAAGGCTGTTACAAATTCAGTCTGCTCACTGTCAGCAGTGTTGCTCATTCTTAGGTTAAACCAGGAGCTTTTTCTGCTTCTGAACTTCTACTTAGTTTTTCATGTCCTCTCAGGATGTTCTCATAGTTCAGACTATCCCGTGTATTCATTAATTCTGGCACAGCATCATTAGAAACTTTAGTTAGACCTGCAGTAGGCTACTGCAGGATCTGGTGCAGTCAGTAAAAAGGCTGCCAAGGGTATGAGTGGCTGTGAAAGAGAAGGAGACAAAAAAGGTATCTAAAGATTTAAAAGAAAACGGATCTTTAGCCTTTAATCAAACAAACAAAAATTTTTAGAAACACATATATATATATGTTTTCATCTTGAATCCAGAACTGAAAACTCAATTGCACCAAGTAGTATTCTTCAAAATCGATCTCTCTCTCCTCTTTTTTTGCCTTGGGAGACATTTATTACTAGTTTAGCACTGTATTTATTTTATATAAAAATAGTCAAGATAACCTACAAGAACCCTGCACTTGGAAAACAGATATTTTGCATGTTGCTACTTCTCTCTGCCAATCAAGATGCAATCATTTTGTAAACAGGCCTCCCCAAGAAAAGCCGAGCATGGCAGGTTCTGCCCAAGTACACATTCTGGCTGAGGCAGCAGACAGATGGAAAGTCAAAGTTAGTTTTTAGCTGCACTGCAACCATTCTCTCAAAATCAGTTGTAGGAGGACTGGCTCTTTCAGTGTGAATTTGTTCTGCTAGTTTTTTATAGAATCATGGATGGAGTTTTTAAACTTGGAAGAGACTTTTAAGTTCATTGAATCCAAGTCTTAGCCTAAAACTGGCAAGTGTGACAAAATAGCTACTTTCTCTTAATCATTAAATGAGAGTCGTTGAGCGTGCTGGAAGTGACAAATGGGGAGTGTCTAATGGGAACAAGAAATGAACAAAAGAGCTACCAGATCAAGAAAATAAAAATAACGTATTTATTTAGCAAAAATTGCTGACATAGCAGGCTGAAAAACAAGAAAATAATTAATTGGATGTGTACTAAATGTCTGTAGGAAACTAAAATAGCCTATCTAGGTACCTCACCTGCTACTCTGCTCTCAAATTTTCAGTAACTATGTAAAATTTTAATTAGTTTTTAGCATAAATAAGATTGAGGAAAATATTTGTAATTAATTTATTGAAAAAAATAATCATAAAATCAAACCCATTTTATGATGCTTCTCATAAGAAATATTTCTGAACTTTCTTCACAAATGAAGATAGATTGGTTCTCTACTAGTGTAGTTTTGCCAGTAACTTCACTGTTTTGTTTCACACTTGAGCTATGTGAACCATAGAGGACACATGATGGTTGTGCATTTTGTGGAATTACTGGAGGTATTGTTTTTCAGCTGTAGAATGTTCCCATCAATGTTGAAAACTTGGCAAGGTTCAGCCTTTCTCTGTTGCTAGACTTTTGGCATGGATGTGTTCACAAAGTAGCTACTTTCTAGTATTCAAGCCTTTCTCTGCAGGTGAAGAAACTGACTGTATCATAATGAAGAGAAGTGACAGCTGAACATCTGCTTTGAAGACTTTTGATCTGCCTTCTGACCACACAGCTTCTGAAGGCTCATAAGCCTTGACCTCCATCACTTGTTTAGCCACTCCCTGGTAACGCAATCGCTTTGGGCCTTGAGTATTCAATATGACAGCAACTCTCACCCTGTCGTTTCTGATGGCAGAAGCAGTTTGGCTATCCAAAGATTTCCTCTTTTTAAAAGGGAAGTTGAATAATGATCCATATCATTAGGGAAAACTGCAAAATGACATCTGCAGAGCACTAATCAAGAAAAGCCATGCTAGGTATAGGGATAAAGGGGAGCTATTTCTGACTAGCATGTCAGAAGCCTTCTCATTCCCTGAATTGGAATGGGAGAGAAACAGCTGCTTATTTTATGGAGAGAGTTTTTTGGCATTTATTTTGAAAATGGTTATGCTGTTACTTTCATTGTATGAAGGTTACTATGATTTGTCTCCATGTCTTCCTTATCTTGGATAAATTGTGATTTTTATCTGGGTATTATAGCAGTAATATGCTGAAGAGGGTCCTCCTTGCCGCTGAAATGGTGACCAAGTGTGGTAACGCTTTTCCCTATGATTTCGTTGCATCAGCTGTACTATTGAAATTGGTGGAAGAAATTGGTATACTTATTACAAACGTGATTTACGCACTTTAAACAAGGATACTGAGCCTAAGTTGAATGTAGTTTAGTTGTGAAAAACTAAGGTGCTAGTCATGTCATCTCTGACGGCGACCCTTTCTCTCCACATGATCGAAGTGGTCATTGCTGTTCATTAACATAGCATTTGGAGGAATCCTGAGTACAAGAACCCTAAGAGGTAAACTTATTTCTTTGTAAGAGTACTTGCTGGAATGTGTCTTTTTCTCCCTAGATCTGAAACGGATAGAAACTGTACTAAAAGGTTTAGCTTCTCAGTGTTCCCATTGCACAAGGTACTCTTACTTGGCATAAACTGGATTTTGTGGACTTGGTGTCTTTCTCTATCCTTCAGTTTTTTGGGTTTGATTTTTTCTTTAATTGTCTTCATGCTGTCAAATAACCTGTATGAAGTAACCTGTAAATAACCTGTGTAATGAAACAATAGATAAAAGCTTTTGTATTGGTCTTGCCTGAAGTGGCTCTGCAGTTGTTCTGCAGTCTCCTGGAGCATTGCCATTGGCCTGTGGGGCAACTGGGATGTATCTATTGACTGTTTAAGGGAACCATAAAAGTTTGGATTTGGGTCACATCTATTGGTGGACAGAAGGTGCTGAGTAACAGAGGTAAAACAAAATAGTATCTCTGAATTTGGAAGATCATAATGACCTGCTTCCTTGCTTTAATTTCAGGTGAGGATAAGTACAGCATGGAGCTAAGATCCAGACCCAAATGGAGAGATGCTGAATTTCACAGTAATTCCTGCTTGTTGTGTTCATTTAAATAGATGCCTCTGTCTTTCCTTTCTACAGGTCACAGACCTGTAGTCTGTGAATCCTGCTGGGGGTTTATACTCAGTTTGGCTGGATTGCAGATAATTAGTACCAAATACAGAAGGAGTGAATTTGGCTGATGCCCTGCTTCTGGACATGTTAAATTAGAGGAAAAAAATCAGCCGTCTGTCCTTAGTGATGATCCAAGGCCTAAATGAAGAATAATATGAGAAGTGGCCTATTGTGGCCGGCAAAACCAATAGACCTAAAGAAGTGTGGTGAAAGCTTAGAGAATAGCTGCTAAAAGTTCCTCAGAATTGTATCAGCTGTAGAAAAACATGCATATACCAGATCCAACTGGGGAGTAATGTCTGGGAGCTAGTCCAAATAATTAGATCATACTAGTTTCTTGTGGGGATATTTTATGTGATACAGTTCCACTATTTGATGAAATTCTCTTCGGATGTGTGGTGGCCCAGCTGTGTGCTGGTCTTCAGCACGTGAGAAGGCTCTGTCTGGGAGATGACATCCAGATCCTTCTCATTCTTCTCAGGGCTTGGCAGATGTGTGCTGTAGATTTTATCCTCCAAGTGGAGCAGTGGCAGTTTTGGGTCCTGCTTGCCCAAGGAAGCTGCCATGGGCATGCTGTGTGCCTGGTCCTGTGTGGCTGCTGGCTGCTGGCTGGGCCTCTGGATCCCAGTGGAGACCACCCGGGAGAGTCGTACAGGAATCCTGCTCCTGTACACTGTGTATGTGTCACGGGATGAGGTGCGGCGCAGTGCAGCCCCCGAGCTCTGCGGGCCTGTGGCCATGCCCTGCTCACCACAGTTGCACCAACAGGTGGGGTTCACATTCTCCATTGGCATGTCCATCTTCCTCAGCTGCAGAGCTCTCCAGGGAGATGCTTCCCCACAAGAGAACAGAGCAGCTGTGCTGGGAGGTTATATATATGTGTCAGGGCAGGGCCCTGTGCTGTCACAATGGCCTTGGTGCTGATGCTGCCCCACACAGAAGGGGCTCTTGGAACGTGCCTCTGTCCCAAAGGGCCTCGCTCGGTATTCCTGGAACATTGGAAGCATCAGGACTTGCCTGGGTCTGCAGAGGATGAGCCCTTGGACTTCTAGACTTGTAGGCCCTGCTGTGCCCAGATTCCTGTGAGACTCTAAACCCAGTTTCACACAGCATCCTGATCTCCAGACAAGTGAGCTCTGGTTTTGAAGGCTATGCTATTGCTCCTTGGTGAATGAGGGTGTCTGGATAGATGCAGCTGGAGGACTGTGGTCAGTGGCTCCATGTCCTGGTGGAGGTGAGAGTTGAGGGGTGTCTGTCAGGATTCTGACATGGCACCCGGGCTCTTCCATGTCTTTATCAATGACACAGGGAGTGGGATTGAGTGTAGCCTCAGCACCTTCACAGCTGAGAGGAAGCTGAGTTGGACAGATGGCACAGGTGAAGGAAGGTATAATGCAGAGGCACTTGGACAATGTTAAGAAGCAGGACTGCGAGAACCCAGTGAAGTTCAGCAAGTTCAGGGTCTTGCATCTGGGACAGGGCAATTCAAGGATCACCAAGCTCGGAGAAGACCTTCCAGATCTTCTAGTCCAGCTGTCAACTCAGCACCACCACAACCACCCCTAAAGCATATCCACAAGTCCAGAGTCCTCTTGAACTCCTCTAGAGATGGAGTGGTTTTCTAGTTGAAGGAGACTTCTTTTAGAAATCAACTTACATTCAACACACTTGACAAAAAGCCAAATCCAAGAAGAGAGGCAAACTAACCAAACTGGCATCCTACAGATTAAATTAGTTTCGTATTTGTGACTTGCAACTGCTACAGAATTTTAAACAACAAAATTCACTAGGTATGGCGGGGAGATCCTTGTAGCTCCCTTTAAGGTGAAGTGAGAAGAAGGAAGACTAAGCACAAAGATGAAGGTTTGGGTTCATTCTTGGCTTGGGGGTAGCTGTTCTAAAGCTAGGAAATCAAGTTAAGCACAAAGTCTTATCTTGTGATATGACAGACCTTACAGATATTATCAGGGTCTTATACTGTAGGACTACAGCTAACTGGAAGATCTGGAATCCTATTCTTTGCCGATTCTTTTTTTCTGCTGATCCTTCCCTCTTTTTCATCTCTGCTCCTTTGTTTGTTGTCTACACTTGTTTTCCCATTAAAATCTGATGACTACCAAAGGTTGAAAACAGCTCCTGTTTCTGCTTTGCTCCTGGCCTCCGTTAAAGGTATGAAAAGGGCTTCTAAAGCCCTATATCACTTTCTCTACTCTTGTGGGAATGGACACAATCTTGGGATTTTGGGTACATGGCATCAGGTATTTCAGGGGCCTCCATGAGCATTCTAATATATGGGAAACATTAATTCCTATAAAACCACCATGCCTTGTGATAAATACATGCATTTAAAAGGAGCAACAGCAGACAGGAAAGCTTTCAAATTCCTTGCCTCAGTTCCCTTTTCTCCCAGTATACCTGAAGAATATGTACATTGGAAACAAAACCATCCTATCCTTGCTCTGAGAATGAGCCTTTTTTGATTGTTTCCTTTAACATAACCTGCAGGACTCAAATTGACATTCAGTTCCACTATCAAGGAGATAAAACATTTGCCATTCCCTGATTTTCTTAGCAGTCACTGGATCCCTGCACCAAGAGATACTTCTATCTGCTGACTGAGGGAGGAGAGCCCGGATCACCAATAATGTCAGGATGTTAAAAATATGTCTCACGTCCCAGTAAGGCCACGAAAGTAGTGCTTCGTGGGAGGTTCTTGTTTCAGATGGGAAATAAATGAGGTTAAATTTTATAGCACATCCTGAATATGCCTGCACTTGGCAAAGCCTCAGCTTCAAGAGGCAAACTCCCTTAGAGGCAGCAAAGAAGGAAGGCAAAGTAGGCATGAAGGGATCACGGGAGGCAAGACTCACAAACAACATGAAACAAACACTGTGTGCTCTGGAGTCATGCTGGGGGTCTACTATAGGCCATCCAGCCATGACAACAACCCCAACAAATGATTCTGTAAGGGAGCAAGGGACACCTCTAATTAAAGTGTCCTTGTCTTCAGTGGGGAATTCTACTTGCTGGATGTTACCTGGAAATGCCACTAAGGTAGTACAAACCAGTCCAGAAGATTCCCAAAAATGCTAGGACGAAAACTTCTTGAGAGAGAACTTTTATTCATGTTTCCACAGTGTGGCCATTACAGGCCCAGGAAGAATCTTAAAGGATTTTTCCAGTCTGGCTTTCTCAGGCATGGCTGCGACTTCTCCCAAGCTAGAGCCTCTTTCTCTACTGTAAACATGAAAGAAAGAATCATAACAGAGATAAACACCTGCTGGATCCGTAAGAAGTCTGGCACAAGAGGTGTCTCTTTCTCTGTCCAATGAACTGTCTGTATTTTGTTATGCATGAACGGTCTTATTTAAAGCAATGGCCTCCTTCAATAAACTTCTTTTTCTTGCTCATTCTTGCACCAAGCAAGGGGGTGCCTTGTTGCTGTGATCTCTCGCCACTCCATAACCCTTTATACAGCAACCCACGGGGGCCCCACCAAGATATCGTTACTCGAGTGGACCGGGATTGCCTTAAGCGATCTCTGACCGACGAACAGCACCGGGAAAACTCAGAGCTGACAGCCTGCAAGAGCAGACTGAGAACCCCAGAAAACCAGGACTGCAAACCTGGCGCCAGGACCGGAGCCATGACGACAGCCGGAGTCCGTGAGCCATCTGGGACATGGCGGAGACCCGCCTGACTACGGCAGGACGGAAGACCCGCAGAAATCATCGGCTTTTCTCCTCTCCCACGGACAGAGGTAATATGAGCTTTTAGCTCAGGAGCCTACTGGCTCGGTTCAGAGCGGCAGCATCCCATGGAGCCTCAGCGTCCTGCGGTGAGCCGCAGTGCCAAGCAGCCTGGAGTCCCGCAGAGCTGTCAGGGAGCCACAGGCAGCGCCGGACTGTTTTTCTCCCCGATGAGAGAGGTACTCTCTGTTACCCCCCACTCCCAGCATAGCGGCTAGCTGGGAAATTCTGAAATAATGGGAAATCGTCTATCTAAGCAAGAGGAAACTATACTCTCAATGTGGAGGGATGTCCTTGAAGGCTTGAACACCCCAATTCTAGACAAGGACTTGGTTGCCTTGTTGGCGTGGGCAAAAGAGAATGGTTTTTCTGAGGACCAAGGAGTAGCCTTTGCTGAGAAAGCTTGGGGAGAGTTTGTTTGGAGCCATCAGGAAAGGAAATGTCTCACTTTCCCCTCTGTTAAACACCTGGATGATCATTAATCTTTGATTAATGAAGGAGAGACAGTCACTCGCTGACGTCACCATGCCCACTGCCCCGCCGCTGCCGGCAGGGGCAGCGCAAACACCAGCTATTCTGCTGGACGTGGTGGAGCAAATACTGCTCGCGGCCGTGTCAGGGCAAGCGACGCCCCTGCGTGAGGCACTGCTGCCTTATGCGATCACCTACGCGGAATCACCGCAGGTCGCGGGCGCCCAGGCCACGGGGGCGGGTCCCTTGCCGCCTGCAGGCCCGCCCCCAGGGGCACGACAGCAGACGTGTCCTGCCGCGCTGGCGGTGCTGGGTGCTGATGGCTGGCAGTGGCCGCCGGCTGGGAGCAGCACCCCGTGCAGCCCGCGCTGCCTGGGGGGACAGCCCCCCTGCCCTGGGGGAGCTGCTCGCCCCTCCACCATGCCGGTGCCGTCACTCAATCTGCCTGACAGGGCAGTGCCACCCCCTGAAAAGGTGGGGGTGGTGCTGGCCCGTCCGTCCGAGATGCCGTCTGACTGTGACCCGCTTGTTGAAATGGAGCCGTCGGCACCAGCCACCCCAGAGAAGGAGGTGGTGCCGGCTCCTCCCTCCTCTCCGATGTCGGAGCTCGACCTGCCTGCCCGAGCAGGGTCTCGGCCGCCCTTCTCTGCTTTGGCAGAGGCAGGGCCGCCCTCTCTTTTTCGCCCCTCAGCCTCCTCGTTCGTTCGGGGAGCGGGGCCGACCCCAGCGCTGCTTTGGTCAGCCAGAGGAGATCTGCCCGCCTGTCCGGTCACGAACGGATCCCTCCCACCGGCATTTCCAGCTCCTTCGCCGCTCCCACCCTGTGCTGACAGCGACGATGGCTTTGTCCTCACTTTAGAGGGGGGAGCAGCAGGGGCTGGTTTCATTCCTGCGCTGGGCAAGGGAGGAGGGAGTGCTGGGGCAGATGTTTCGGAGCTCTATTCCATTGTTAAAAGGGAAGAGCTGAAAGTTTGCAATGATATTATCCAAATGAGAGATGCTCAGGCTTTTCTTGTGCCTGTGCCTGAGGCTGTCCTTATTGTAGGACAGCGAAATTGGAAAACGAGAAAGAAAATATCTAACTGATTCTGTTATTGTGAATCACTTTTGCCTCATTTCAGGTTTCAGATGAGACATGCCTAGGTCTTGTTACTGACCATCAAGGTGTCTGCCCTGACCTGTATCAGGGGCAGAGTGTGATCATATCTCAGCTTTCACATGCTGACCGGCTCACCAAACACCGACCAGATGAAAACACTGACCGGATGATCCCTCTACAAGCAGGGAATGGATATTCATCTGTTCATGTTGGAACTGTTGATGTAATTTTCATTGTTGTATTAGTATAATCACTTAGTGGTGGATTTGTCGCTGTTTGATAAGTCTGGTGAATGGTGATGGGTTTTGTTATTATATTAGAATTAGGTTTTGCAGAGAAAAAGCACCAGGCATGAAGATTTTCCTAGGCACTTCAGGTATCCACAGATCTCCTGAGTGGTGTTTGTTCCCCTTTGCAAAGGGCCCTGTGGAGGTGTCTTGGTTTAGGACAAATAGGGGGAAATCCCCCAAAGGAAGCCCCTCTGAGGATAAACCTCCAAAATCTCCTCCCCCTCCCACCAATGGGTTCGGGAAGAACTTCCATAGAGGAAGTTCACTGTCACCCCACCACTGTCACCCCAGGACAGGAGGATTACAAACACTTCTCTTTCTTTTCTTTAAACGAAAAGGGGGAGTTGTGGCCATTACAGGACCAGGAAGAATCTTAAAGGATTTTTCCAGCCTGACTTTCTCAGGCTTGGCTGGGACTTTTCCCAAGCTGGAGCCTCTTTCTCTACTGTAAACATGAGAGAAAGAATCATAA
>JANRGV010000075.1:52537930-52548731 GCA_024734035.1 Alethe castanea | reverse complement strand
GGGGAATTTTGTTTACGCCTGACAGAAAGCAAATTTTTAATATATTTAATTATGTCACACTCTTTCTTTTGTTGTGAAACATTAGGTAAAAAGCTACAATTTAGGCTTTGGACCTCCTGCTTGTACCCCTCAGTAAGATAGCCCTGCTTCTCTTGTAGGCAATCATGGTAGATCTCAATAATAGCAATATTCTTTGTGTTATATTGCATAGCAATAAAATGCTGAAGCCTGTTAACTATGTTGGTGATGCATTGAGAATGGCATCCGTTTTTTCAGCATTTAACTGATCCTGCTTTTGAGTCAAAGGAGATTTTGGGCATTCACTTAACTTCTGGACAAGGAAACAGCCATCAATAGTACTCTAATGCCAGGGTTGTGCACAGGTAGCTGCTTTTGCTTCAGTATTTTCAGGCGATGCTGGGTAAAAGTACTGCCAATAATCAGTCATAAAGTGTTTTTTCTCCTGCTGTGCGAATAGTGGGATTAGCATTACAGTTATTTTACTTCGTTTTTCTAGTTTGTAAGATTTTAGTTCATGAAGGCCCCCAAAGACGTCTGTGCAGTAAAGCCATTCTGGTAATGCCAATTCCAGCTCCAGTGAAGCTGTTGTGGGGAGCCTGTGTGTGCAGGGTGGTTCTGGAATATGTGGTTGCATAAGGAAAACCTGTGCCTACAGCAGAGCTCTCTGGCCTGTGGCAGGAGAGGGAAATCAACATCAAGTCCTGTAACAAAGCCCACGAATATGAGGAGGTACCATAGACTTTCTGACTGGGAGCAGAAACCTTGACAGTTTACAGTAGCCGGATTTTACAGGGACACTCTCTTTGGGTTCGGGATGGACAGACCCCTTAATTTCATGCCTTTTTGTGTAATTGCCGTCACTTGCTGATACGTCTCTGTCCTTTGATACTTCAGAACTTTGAACTGGTGATAGAATGGAAGAGTTTTAAGGATTATGGCCATCTGGATATATAGCAAAAACAAAGGGAGAAGAGTTGAGGTCACTCAACTATAATGAGATAGTGATTTGTAAATTTTTGTTTTTTTTTTTGCAATAAGCTGTGCTGGTTTGAAGGTAAGCCAGCAGGAGAAGTTAACCCCGCACAAATACCTGTCAGAGATTTTAAGTCGAAGTTACAATTTAATAAAAGATTACAGTAAATGCAATGAATACAGAAAACTGCTTAAAAGCACAGGGTAGGGCCTGGCTCCTGTTAGTCAGGGTGGTGGTCTCAGACTGCAGGGCTGTTGAGAGATGACTTGTCAAAAGAGGTGGTCCTGTGGAAAGTCTGGTCCCCCTCCAGATGTCTAATGGTAGTGGTGGTGTCCTGAGCCACAAACTATATACAGGCAGGAATGTTCGATACGTCCCCTAGGACAACCATTTTCACAATGGAATGATGTAATCCTATGATTCATAGGATATTTTGGGGAGTTCTTGATGCCCATTGGCAGCAATGCCCCCTCCCCAGACTGTGTGTATTTATCATGTGAAGACAAAGAAAACATTACACCCAGCTCATATGTGGGATGTGCATGGGACAGCTGGTGCAAATGGCCCACTATTAACCATTCATCAGGAATAGTGTGGATGGGTGTGGAATATGTACTTTGACTATACCCATTTTGGTACTGTTTCGCCTGTAACCACAAACCTACTAAAACATTTTACAAGGAGAAAGTGGTATTCATTACATCATGCAGTACATCTCATGTTTTCACCCTCCTTTCATTGAGGAATAAGGCTTCTAATTTTGATTTCTTTAGCTGTGACTATAAACTCTGTATTACTCATGGCTGGTAGCTAAGAGTTAAGGTAGGTGAAGGGCTTTTCATCAGGAGACCTATGATCTTTCTGCATAGCAACAAGTGTTATGGAGAGTAATGTGAATAAATCTGGGGCAATGAGGGTTATTTTTTCCCTAAAATGTCCCAAATCTCTACTTATTATAGAATAAGTTTTGTTGGAGATCTCAGAGAGAAGCACTCAAATATTTTGTTTATATTACTATCAAATTGAAAAATTGCTGTTGCCCTGCCTTCCATAGCTATGCCACATAAGACAGTAGAGTTTTTGCTTTCTGACACTGACGGGGCATTGATGTTAGCAAGGCTTCTTTCCACACTGAATTGCTTCTCTGAAGGTGATGTTTTGCAGTTAGAGGTTGTGCCTGTGATACTGTAGAGGTCAAACCCATATTGACCATGCACCTTATCTATTCCATCTAGTGTTTTACCTCCATGAGGCTGGCGAGTCTTTTCCACACTAAGCCGTAGTGAAGCAGTTCTTGCAGGGTACTGTCTCATACAGAGATGCTGCTCACAAAAAAAATTGATCAGGGTCTGGATTACTCTACTGTCTTGAAAAGTAGATTATATAATCCAGAATAACTTTTATGAATGCTCAAGTAGTAGCATTGCTTAATCTCTCCCTCTCAGCTCTTGTAGATGAGACAAGCAGATTTTGTTTGTGTTCTGTTTCAATTGATTTTCAAAATATTCATTATTTCTGTGTTTTACTATTTACATATATCCAAAAAAAAAAAATTGCAGTAAATTGTGTCATAGTGTTTGGTATGGGTACCAAGTAAAATCAATCTGCTTTTGTAATATTTTGTAACTGTTACTGAGTTTTACTTTTTGAGTCTCAAAAACTCCATCTCAATGAGTTGTATGCTAGCAGTGGTGTGTGTTCTGCTTCACTTGCTGTTTATCAGTTATTGCTGTTACCAAAGCTGGGTCACATTTCCTTTGTGTCCAATGCTTTAACCTTGTGACTTAAAAGTAAAATTTGGAATCAAGCTGCAGTAAAAATATGGAGGTGTAATTGAACATACCCAGGCAGTGCTAGTCTGTTTAGTATTCAAAGTATGATGTCAGCTTTTGACATTCTCATTTTATTGGCATAAATTCCTTCCCTTACTTTCCTGCTAACTATCAGTGGTCTGAAGGTTCCCAGCTGAGTGTTTCCCCATATCTCCAATCTAAATTGCATTAGGGAGGAATCTGCAAAGCTATGTGCCCACAACAGACTTTAGTGGTTTTCCCATATGAGAAGACAGAAAACTAAGGATTTGTTTCACTCTGTGTGTATGCACCAAGATATGGGACACATTTTCACCATCTTCTCGAGGGAACATGAAGGGACAAAAAGAAAACAGAATTTGCCATATTGTTGTAGTTGTGTAACTAAAATTAGTGCAGCAGGATGGGAGTTGAAAGGTGGCTCCTGAAATATGCTTGTGAATTCTTAGGGACTCCATAGGTACCAGGTTACCGGCACATGCTCTTTCCCCGCCTTGGTAGGACTGACCCAAATGTCAGTTTTTCTTGGAAGCAAATAGACAGAAAGGGGTAGGAAAAGGAAAAGGGCAGGACAGGGAAATGTGCTGGAGGGGAAGAGAAGGTGAAGATCTGGCTGCTGCAGGAATTGACAGGGGAATTTTTATGCAAGGTGTTTGACAGAGGATGGTAGGCTTATGGTTATCAGCATTCTTGTAACCTGAAAAGCTTTTGTGTTTAGTAATTGAAGACTTAAATTTTCTCAGTGCAAGTGGGGTACCTTTGTGACACATAAATACCTACCTAAAGCATAAGCTTTCATAAGCTTTTAGCTTCACTGGGACTTCCAGCCCTTTGTGATACCACCAGGCAAATTTGCAAGGTGAGAGCACAGCCCCCAGCAATTCTCTGTTCCCCTCCTTGAGGAGAGTTTATAAACAAGGCAGCTGACATGGTGAGAAGAGAATGTCAGGACATCAGATTGCTTTTCCTGATGCCTGGCTCTTAGAGGCTTATTCCAACAAACTGATTATTTATGCATGTCTGCAGCATGATTGGCACTTCTTCTTGTGAAACCTCAGGAGGTGCAAGTCATAATAAATGTGAGTGACAGAACTGAATCATGAAAGAAGCCAGAAATATTTCACAGGGATGCCAGGAAATATTTCTTTAAAATATAAGATGCATTTTCTGTAGGACACTGAATACACTTTAGGATAATAAATTTTCTTCATACTTTAATGCACTGCTTGACAACTACTCTTTGCACTCAGATAGCTTGAAAATTATCCAGAAGAATCAAAATAATCTTATAAGTACTCATTAATTAATGGGCTTCTCATTTGGGTGATTCCCTCTACCATCCCCCTTCTTTCAGTCTGCAGCAGATGAAACTGTTCAAGGTTTTATATTGCAGTGAACAGTATCACCAAGAAACAGACAATTGATAAGAGGTTGCCTGGGAAACCCTGTGCCTGCTGATTTTCATTTTGCTGCATTATGTACTTGTAGGTGTAACTATTTTCAGCCAAAAAATTCCCCCCCAAATTCTTCCCATTGAATCAGTCCAGTGATGGGAAAATTACCTTTTATTTTCTAGAGAATTTAATCTCAGTTTCTCATTTCATTTTTCATAATCTCTGACAATGGAGGTGTTTCATGTGTGGAGGGGGGGTTGGTGAAGTGGTGGAGGTTTTTTTGGAAACAACTTGCAGCAATAGAAATTCTGCTTGAGAAAGCAGTATGGAAATAAACTGCTTTAAAGGCAGCTCACGTATAAAACAGTCTCCCTGCCAATGGAAAAACCCCACCAGCTCTCAAGAGAGCTCTGCTCTGATGAGTCTGAGTAGATTATTCCTTCAGCTTTAATAATTCAAACTCCCTGTCTGCCTTACAGGGAGTTTTCCTCTCGCCTGCAAGACACATGATGCTTACTTGGGAGATCCCCATTCTGCTGCTCGTATTTTTAATGATAGGTTTGTTCTTGACACCATCTTCTTAAGGAAAAAAACACTTTTTCTTTTTAGTAGGAAAATCTGTAAGGAATCTAAGAGATGTTCATGGACTTTCACTCTCCAGTTACTCGGTATTTTTTTCCCCCAAGTAAGAGGAAAAATTCAAGGTTAAATATTTAACTTATGCTAGCAATAGAAGTCTAATCAAAATCACAATTAGCCTGTTTCACCTGACTTGGTGCTCTGGACATCCTAATACCCACTGTGTGCCCGAAGTATTTTCTTGATGCAAGATTTGATGCTAGGGTACTAATAAAGAAATAAATTAAAACTCAATTCATGTTCCGCATATCACTATGCAATTTGCTGAGTTCTCTATGTGTGTTCTTCTAGTGGTATTGGCAATACTTTGCTGACTTTATTGCTGCAAGGTTTTAGCTCTGGAAATCACAGAAAATGAAATCAATGAAAATCACAATGGTGAAATGCCAGGAATCTATCTGTGGCCTCTACCCTTCTGTCAGGATGTGTCTCCCCAGCCTGGCTGAGATAAGTAAGGTCAGTCAATGTGTCTGTGAGAAGTGAGTGGCCATTTGTCATGGCCACAGCACCCTTCCCTCTAGATAGGAATTAAGTCTGACCACACATATGTGATCAAACTAGGAAAAAAGGTGGTGATAGTGGTGGTGGAGGAGCTCTTCATCCATCAAACTGATTTTGGTAGGTTGGTGTCCTGCTGGAGCTGCTAGAGAGGGAGAGGTTTTCCAGGGCTTGAGCACAGCATCAGTGCACTGCCTGCTGGTGCAGTCCATGTACACTTTGGTGGGCTGTTCCACCTGGCCACGGGAGTATCTGCTCAACACCTGTATGGTAACAGCGGGGCTTGAATGTGTGGGGCAGTGAGCACCCATGCTGACAGGGGTTTTCTTCACCCACCTCGCTCACAGAGCAGCAGCAGAGCAGCTCAGCTTGCAAAGCAGCCTCGGATGGTGGGGCAGGGAAATGGGGTCAGCTGAGGTCTGAGCAGGCACTTGTTTCTCCCGGTTCTCATGCTTCTTGCTGTCCTGCATCTGCAGTGCTCTCTCATGCCGAACGGGGCTCTGATGGAGCATCCTCCTGAATGCACACCCTTGAAAATTTTCTGCCTGGGATGAGAACAGCAGTCAAGTGAATTCAGAGCAATTAATTGCTTTTCTTAGTTGCTCTTCATGTACACAATGGGAGTGATACTCAGACCTCCAGGTGACCATGGACCAGTGCACTGACCAAAAGCTGCTGAAACACAATGTGACAGAGGGCCATTCCAGAAATGAGGACATCTATCTTTGTCCTCATTGTGGAGCCAACCTGCCAGTGGGGTCAAACTGTGTACCAGTAAGTGCAGTACATCAAAAGGAGAACTGGGTTCTTTATCCTTTTTTAACTCACTCTTTTCTTTCTCATCAATATTTTTTCTTTCTGTGAAAACTAATTTCTGCTCCTATGATTGCATTTCTGCCAAGCACTCACTTTCCTTTCTGTCAAAGGGTGAAGAACATCAAACCCCAACTTTTATACCCCTTACTTTTATACCAGAGTGGTAAAAGCGAGATATTTATATTTCAAAAATCTAATAACACAGAATGTAAATACAGCTGACTGTCAAATTCACTTCTGTTGCTATGCACAGATTTTGATTCAAGGTTATGCAGCTACAGATACTTCACTGAAGGAAGTGATACTTTTAGGTGTTTCAAGTCCTTGTTTGCACACAGTTATAACTTTAATTTGTCTAGTTTTTTAAAAATACATTTTATGCAATAGATGTATATTTGTTTTCTTCTTGGCAATGATGCAATGCAAAGATTTGGTTTCCATACAAATATATTATGTCTTCTAGGAGAATTTCAAATTGCTAGCAGCATTGCTTAAGCACAGAAGTTCATTTAGTAAGACAGATTTATTGGAGCACTACTGAATTAGTTGACATAATGTATAACCCACAGTTTGATATTGCCTTCTGCCCTCTCGGCTTTACCAATATTAAGTAGATTAGCTTGACCATGGAATAAGCTGTGCTTGCAATTTCCTCTTTTATGGGGAGGTTAAATGAAACACAACAGAACAGTTGTGCTGACTGTGCTCATAGAGCATATTTGTCTGGACAAAGTAGAAGTCTTTTATTTTCCATGACTGTACTCTACTCCAAGGCAGACACCATTTTTTTTGACACCTGTTATTTTACATGCTTTTACAAGTTTTTAATTTGTATTTCCAGTTACATTTATTACTGTCTAATATATTATTAGTTAGAAGGTAACTGGGTTATGGCAGACTGTTTTTACTTGAAATGTTCTGCTTTCTCTTAATAAAATGTATGTGATTAGGTTTTGCTTTATTTAGTATTCTTTTGGTCTTATTTCAGCCAAACAGAATGTCACCTTAATTTTATTATTTCCTTTCAGAAGTGATAACATGCTGTTATGGGTAAAAAATGTTAGCTGAGAATCCAAATGGTAGAGAAAAGTTGAATACTTTAAAATGTTGAGTTTTGAAAAATACACAATAGAGAGTAGGAGATGAGATATAAGGGGATATAAATATTCAAGATAAGAGTATAAAGGCAGCTATTTCTTCAGTG
The DNA here is from genome assembly GCA_024734035.1 of Alethe castanea. Classification (NCBI taxonomy): domain Eukaryota; kingdom Metazoa; phylum Chordata; class Aves; order Passeriformes; family Muscicapidae; genus Alethe; species Alethe castanea. The sequence continues at coordinate 52,541,375 of JANRGV010000075.1, read as the reverse complement.
CTGAGTAGTTTTTTCTTGGTGCAGTAAGAACTGAACCACTGAACCACTCAACCACTGAACCACTGAACCACTTCTACTGTTCCTGAGATAGAAAGTGGCTTAGACATTGCACCAGGTCTTGCAATTCTATCCTGTACTAGTAGTCTAGCATTGGGTTTAGGACCTAGCAAGCCTATTTTTTTTTTTTTTTAATGTGGAAGAATATATTGCCAATATGTACATAACCTGAATTTGGCCATCATAGTGTAACTTAGATAAACTTTTGTGCATCTGAAATGGAGATGAGGGTCTTTGCTGCTACTGCTGAAGTTGGATCAGAAATTCAAGGGAAGTTTTTTTCTCCAATAATTAGTTATTGAGATACCAGGAAATGAGGCCCATCTAAAAAGTATTTGTATTTAGTAACACTCTCTACTGCAAACTGATGTACAAATGTATTTTGTGTGAAGATTTGAGTCTTGTACACGGATGGAAATACTGCACATATAATAAAAACAGACAGCAAGCATTTGTACAAATTGACTACTGCCATTTTCTATCCCTTATGTTCCTCAACCACACCCCCTTGTCTCCACCCCATCACTCTGAGCACCCTTCAACCATAGAAAAGTGGTCAAAAATACATCCAAACTCAATTAGAGGTGTTCTCCTCTTAGCATGGGTCCCATTGTCCTGGGCAACCTCCAACTTTGAGCAGCTGGTGTCAGAACTTCCTCAAGGTGCAAATTGTCCAACGTTGGTCCTGCCAGTGGATCTCACTTAAGTCTCTGCTTTTGTGTGCCTCTACTGTAGGTCTTCCCACCAAGGTTTCTACACTGCTGCTGGGAATAATTCTGTTAATCTTCAGTCGGGTTTCAACCAGCTAAAACTAGTTTCCATCTCTTTCCCTGGCCTCCACCATTATCTCTCAATGGTCTTCATGTACTTGCAGTCCTCTCTGTCAACCCTTGGTGGTGGGACCTGAGATCTACCCTTTCTCCCATGAAGATAAGTGAATTTTCTCACTTTCCAATAGCTCCTGGAGGGCTGTTGGGCCTTAGGCCCTTAGGCGACAAGTCAGACTGCAGCAACAGGCATTGAGAAACCCAAAGAATCAATGTTCCATGAGCCTTGATTGCCAAGCTGCTTAAACCTGTCAGAACTCTCTAGCTGCTCTTTGTTTTTAGAAGAATTATAGTAGTGTACCTGCTCAGCTCTGGCTAACATGGTGTTGGTTTCAAAGTAAAAAAACTAAGATCTTGAACATCCACACAGTGGTTCAGATTGTCTCAAAATTTGCTGTTTCTCTGGGCACAAGGCAGTTATCAAGATTTGGATACTCTGAAGCTTGCAGCCTGGCCAGAACATGGTCACTGCAACCGTCTAGCTCTCTTTGGTTTGTGTGCACAGTGGAGGCTCAAACTGCTGTTTCACTACTCTTCGAGGGGATCTGTTTTACTGGGGAATTTACCTAGTTTCTGGTAAAACAGCAGAAACTTCTGCTTTGGGAGAAAAAGCACTGTAAATGTAATGAAGGATGAAATTTGTGATGCCAAATGAGGATGAGAAAAGCAGTGGGCTGGGAGACTGGAATGGATGTGTGCACCAAAATTACATCGGCACAAAGTTTTGTTGACAGCATCTTGCTGCTGACCTGAGCATCTCTAGGCAACTTGTCTATAATTTCAGAATCTCAGCTACATTTGTACTTTATGAAAACTTACATCAACAGCTTTCTGTGTATGTGTGTAGTGAACTATCCAAAATGATACCATTGCTTCTAGGCTGGAAATTCCAACATACTCTACAGACCACAGACTCACCCTGATTACATGGTAAGAGGAAATGGGCACTGCCAGTGACTTCACACCTGAATGGGACTGAGGGTACTTGTTGTGGCTGATGCTTTTGTATTATATGCAATACAAACGTCCCAGGAGCAGTAGTTCAGTATTACCCAGTTTTTTCTGACTCAGCAAAGAAATAAATTACTCCAAACATGATAGTTTGCAGCTCTTGCAACTAGTTCCAAGCTATTTTCCAGTCCTGCTCCTAGGAGTTTTTCTTTTTGTGTGACAAATGAGGAGAAGACAAGAGGTTAAGCTGGTTTAAATTCTGTTTCATATCTTTTTTCTAAGTAGGTCAACTGACATCATGATTATTTCTTCCATCTGATGAGGATCTTCCCATCCCACAATAGAGCTAAATAAAAAGAAGACATCTTTCCTCCATCACAGTCTTTCTTATAAGAGTAGATAAAATGAACAGTATTCATTGAAATGCATTCCTTAATCTTAGCAGAGACTTCAAAGAGTGCTTATATAAAATTCAGAAAGAGTACAAATCAGATGCATCTCACTTTGCAACTGCTGCATCATCACACTAAAGTTGGGGGAGCACTGTAAAATAGTAACTTTTTGCCCCAAATGCAAAGCACAAATCAGTCTGATTGCCAGGTTCATTCTCACCTGATCATGATCATAGTTTTTTTTTCTTTATCCCCCCAGGTCAACTGCAATAGTAACAAAAATTGACGGACTTCTAAGTGGTAGAAAGAAAGCCACCAATTCCAGATAATCAGAGCAAAAATCAACTTGATTGATGATGTCCTTGTGCTGGACGAAATGCAAACCCATTTGCAATGAAGAACAGAAGACTGAATGAGTGTGGTACGTCCCCTGTGTTGTCTGAACAGTTTGTTGCAAGACAAATTACAGACGAACAACTGACTACGTGAAGGGAAAACAACCTGGGGCTTGGGCACAGCCACTGTTGTCAATTTAGCTGGTAAGACAAGCCTCTTCTCCTTAAAAGAGTCTTTTCCTGGAGTCCTGTGCAAACAGGAGTTTGCCCTTTGGAACCTATACTTGAGAGTTCAGTAGGAATATCATACCCTGTAGCACCCCAAAGCTCAGGACAGGTGGAGCGAATGAATCAAGCATTAAAACTCAGTTATCAAAATTAATGATAGAAACAAAATGTCGTGGCCAAAAATGCCTCCCTTTAGCATTACTAAACATCAGACCCATGTCTCATTCTGAGACCGGATTATCACCTTTTAAAATTCCTTATAGTATTCCTTATAGTCCTAGAATGCCAATAGGGCATCCTAAAATTAAAAAATAGACAAATACAGCCATACCTGATAGCAATAAATAAAAACCTACAAAAACTGTAGAAACAAAAAATCATAACCCAGAATACTCCTTTAGAGTTCTCTATTCATTGAATTCAACCAGGAGATAAAGTTCTTATAGCAACCTGGAGAGAGGGCCCCCTCTCCCCTCACTGGGAAGTTCCTTTTCTTTTCTTGTGTGTTTTTTGGTTTTTTTTTTGTTTTTTGGTTTTTTTTTGTTTTGTTTTTTTGTTTTGTTTTGGGGTTTTTTTTTTTTTTTTTTTTTTTAATCACAGACACAGCAGTTCAGACAGCAGAGAAAGGCTGGACACACACTTCAAAGGTGAAGAG
>JANRGV010000075.1:52127038-52138028 GCA_024734035.1 Alethe castanea | reverse complement strand
ACTTGTTGGAAATTAATGTTCTACATTGAGACTGGGGCCATGTGGTCCATTTGGTTTGCAGGGTGGCAATACCATCAGCTCTAGCTGAGGACGAAGGTAGGTGGGAGAGGGTGCCCTCCCTCCCTTTAAGATGCATTTGTTTCTGAAGTACAGGAGAAAACCTAAATGGCTTCCAACAATGGTGCAATATAAAGCTAATTAGATGTCTCTCACTCTATTTTCTCAGGATGAATAATCCAAATTGTTAAAACAGCAGTGAGATACACAAGTAAGAGTACTAATGTCCTTGTTGGTGACAATTCAATAAAACAAGCAAACTAGACACTATGGGGTGAGTGAAATGTTGTATATTTCCTTTTAGGCATTTTTAAAAATTCAATTAGTGTCTCCCCTTTATCTCATTTCATTAATCTGATTATAATAATTTTGAGTCCAAAACTTCAAGTATTGAGTTGGTATTTGCAGACAGACATATGGTCAGAGAAGTAATTTAGTGTCCATAGGACAGTTATTTCCTAGAAAAATCTAAGTAAGGAACCAGTGTAAGCTGTAGAAATATGTTGACTTGACACAGGCCTTCCACTGCACTAATCTCACCTTTCACTAATGATTTCACTAGATGCCTACTGCACGTTAGGTTGAAAAGGTTTTCCTGGGTTTACCCTGCTTTGAAGTGCTTCCTTTTCACTCATTTCCTCTGTGCATGTGTGCTTGCATGCATGTCCCTGCCAGCTTCCAAGCTAAGGGGCTGATTTCAGTCCAAGTTTGTCCAAATAAGGATGGTGGACATTTCTTTTCTGATTCACAACTCCTTTCTTCCATATAGCCCCTTAACTGGACCAATAAAGTGGCTCATGTTGCTGGTTTATCTCCCAGAAATACCCTCTTGCTGGGATGGTTTAAATGTGCATTGGCTCCCTGAGCTTTTTTAATGCCCCATGCTGTCCTTGCCACTTGCTGGACTGGCACAACTAGTCTTGAATGAGTAGTAAGGAATTGTATAAAAGAATGGAGGGCAGCTGCTAATGCTCTAAATTTCTGCATTGTTAATGAAAGCAGGTAGCTGTGTAAAAGATACAGATCCTTTTAATGCTCTGAACAAAGGAAACAACTCCAGATGTGAACACTTTTCACTGGATATGAAAAGTGAAAAAACCCAGTTTGTTTCTCAGCCTAGGTATTAATATGGGCTTTTACCTATTCTGGGTTTCAGCACTCAGATCTTTTCCTGTTAGGACATTCTTTCAGGTACATTGCAACTGAACCTGAATTGGCTGGGTAGATGGGCTGAAAAAGGTGCTATAGGTCTTCTGTAAATTTTAAAAAATTATAATTGTTTCTCTTACACTTGCTTAGAAGTTCTGCTGAAAGTTTTCTCAAATACAGAATAACGTGGAGTGCCAGATGCAAGTGAGATTCTGCACTGTCACCTCAGATTGGTAATGAAGTGGTAAAGAGTGCCAAACGGAGCAGCAATCAGAGCTTACACTTAACAAATTTCTTGCAAGCACTGAGGATTTCCATGCCCTGGATGCTTCCTTCCTAGGTGTTGCAGGTATTCTCAGCCATGTAGAGAGGAAGCTAGAAAGAACCAACAACGGGGCTGGATCCTGCATTACCTGCCTCCCAAGGATAAGTATAGCCTTGCTTAATTTCTGAAGGTCTGAGGGATGAGTTTTGTCATGCCATTGCCCATTCTTTAGCAGCTGCAACATAGAGTGCATATCCCTGGCCAAAATATGAATGACCGAGTCCGAATTTACATTTCATAGGCAAAATGGCTTTCTGGATTCCCTTTTCTTACAGATGTATATGAGACATATATAATGCTGAGAAAGAGAGTTTGGAAACAAATGAGGAAAAGACCTTCGAACCTCTGCTGTTGGAAGAGCACTTAACACACTTCTGACTCAGGCTGACAGCTGCCAGAATCTTGGAGGCTTCTCTGGAGCTCTGGGTGTTTGATTCTTCCCATGTTCAAGCACACAGGACTGTGTGCACCATCATGAAGAAAAGAAACATAGAGAACAGCCTAACCAAACTGCCAAATTTTTTTCTGTTAGGAATACCCTGCAAGATACTGGGTTTTGCACATTTATTCAGTCAAAAATAAACAGATTCCAAAGGATAAAGTGATTCTAGGGTTGTCAGGCCGTGCTGTTTACAGGGAGCCACTGGCTAGCAAATGTCAATCTTGTTGCAAGGAAGTTAATAGGAGATTCCAACATTCCTACCAAAACACAACAAAGGAAAATTTCTTAGTTTTATGGTCAAAAAGTTGACACAACAAAGAAATCTCTTTTCTAAGGTGTATTTTTAGGGGAAGAACAATAAGGCAGTGAGGCTGTCTTAGCCACTGTAATTATGAAACAATTGGTTTTGAGAGAAAAGGTTCAGATCTAGAGAAGCCACACATAGCTGTTGGTTGAAACTTTCCAGTTCACCCAAAATTGCCTTCAAAAGTCCCCTGATGATAAGGAGTACATTTGTAAATCAACATTGAGCTGATTAGTAATAACCACTATGCTCTATGGTTGCATAATTTTCCCATCTGAATTTTTTTTTGCTATCTTTCTCTTTGTTTTGTGATGAAGGAAGCTTATCCGGACATCTAGCATATGAAATGAGTTTTCAGACTTCAGTATATACATTACTCCAGAGTGGTAGAGGTTTGGCACACAGCCAGGCTGGAAGTTTAGGGAATGGCAGGCTCCATGTATGACCACAGTTGCCACTCAATGTGTTACTTAAGGGGAAAATAAAGTTGGGAATCCCTAGTTTACGGCGTGCTAATGCTATCAGGCTATGTGTCTGCAAGACACATTTTTTTCCATTTCCAAAAGAAAGAAATACGGTGTACAGACACCTAATAAATTGTTGTTTAGCTGCTGTTTAGCATATCCTACACAGTGACAGGCACTAGATAGTTTCCAATAGGTTACCCCATAGTGACAAATAGAGAAATTTCCTTGTTTTTGTAAAGAAGAACCTGTATCACAGGGTTTGACAGGACATAAGTTCACACATTATTTATCCCACTATAATTTGTGATGTTGACAGTAAGTTTGGATATGGCAACAGAAGTTAAGGTTTTATTTTCCTCCTTTTAGAATGAGTCTGAAATATTAACAGAGTCAAGGGAGATCTTGATTTCTGGTAAACTACTCAGAATGCCTCTAATTGCATTCAATTTTAGTATCAGATCAGCTCACAAAGGAACACTGCACTCTGATTTAGCAGAATGAATGCTGGAAGAATACCAGAATTTGAATTTTGTGAAATATCATTAGTTATCCTCAGAAGTGCTGTCTTTGTGCTATTCTGAGGTCTGAATATTTAGATGAATTAGAAGGAGATCTCAATTTGCCAAAAGAATATGCAGCTGGAGAGTGACTTGCTCATTATTGCCAAAAGATAGAGCAGAGCACGGCTCTTTATATAATAACATGAGGTTTTAATGAGATATACAGAGTTTGGTGATAACATTTTCTAAAATGGGTGCTATCAGCTCAACTTGTGACAAGAGAGCAGCTGATGGCAACTTCCAGATACTATATGGGCTGCCTTGAGTGTGTCATCTTCAGACTTATCGACCGTAAGTGTTTAGATGGGAAGCAGCGATGTGCACACAGTTGACTCACAGTGGACTGTGTATGTTAGGCTTGCATTATGGTTGCTGTCTGGGACATCCACTCAGGCTTTGGCTTTGCTCAAGAGACAGACAGATGGAATTTTCCAGCACCTTCTGTGTACTAGCCCTGTATAAATGGAAAACTACAACTATAGATGACTCAGCCAGCCTTCCTAACCCCCAAGTATTCCTGAAAGAATAGATCTCAGGCAGACTGTAGCAGGAGAACAGATCATCACTTTCCCAAAAGTCTGCATACCAGTGATGCCATGGGACATGGTTGCCCAGGGTCAGGAGGGTCAGGAGGCAGACAGGCAGTAGAGGCTATCCAGTACTTGCTATAGTCAAGCACAGAGACTGGAAAAAGTAGTTACTGAACTGGATAGCTGAAAAGTTATGGGCAGATAGACTATGTGGTCTTTGTAGCGGTTTTTTCCTTTCTGGGGAAAGAGCAAGTCTCTGTTTGTGCTTAGCATGGTACAAACATAGACCTCATCTCAGACCAAGGAGATCACTCAAGCAAATGATAGCTTTGCAGTGAGAAACCTCTGAGTAAGAAGTGAAATTTCTAACCCTGGGATTATGCAAATGTTCAGCTAACTGTTGAGAAAGGTCAGAGTCTCTGAGGTATGAAATCACAGGCTGGGCTTCTCTTGAATCTGCCAAATCATGCTTCCCCACTACTCAGCACCTGTTGTGGGGCCAGCATAAAAGTGTCTGAATCAAACGAATTCAGCTGAAATTTTATTCTCAAGGGGAAATTGTAATGAAGGAAATTTTTTGAGCACACAGCCGCACTGGCAGAGCATTACTTTAAATGCTGTTCTTCAACTTGCAGTTCTTACTTGTGTTTTAAAATCTACGTGCCCTGACCTATAGTCAGGCAAGACTAGTCCTCAGGTCTGACCTCTACTCTTGACATGGGGACCATGGGATACAGAGAAGTTTTGGCAAAGCCTAAGCAGACTCTGTAAAGGCTGGCCTGGCAGATCCAGAAGTGCCATACCTTCTATTCCATTCTTCTGTGGTTTAGAGAATAGCTCCCAAATCATTCCTTGACAGCTGCAGTCTGTGATTATGTTGTGAATACTACTGGTGAATACAAAAAATATACAGTCTTCTATATGAAACCTAATCACACCGAGTTCTTAGTAAACCAATCTTTTATTCCAAGGTTATTTGGCACAATTTATTACTGACATTCAAACAGTCTCATCACTGTTACTACAGTTTCAAATTGTTTTCTAAAAATAATCACAGAATTGTCTCTATTTACAATACAGCATATGCAGATTTGTATTCCTTGGTATTTTTAAGACTCACTGGTTTTTGTCTTTTCAGATTTTAATTTGAGAACAAACTTTGATTATAGTGCAGTTCATTACAATAAATGGCCTTCACAAATGCATTTATTCTACAGTTTCCTGTCTTAAGTTTCTGAAACAGCGCCAAGACATTTCATCAATACCTAGAGCACTGAGTTTTCAAAATACAGTTCTTTGTTGTTTTTGCAAGGCAAATGGTGCAGAAAACACAAACAAACTGCTGCAAGTCATAATCCTGAAGTAACTGCTTTGTTGAAACCCTTGTTACATCTTCTTAAACTTTGTATTCTCTTATTTCCACATATACAATCTTTATTTCTTTCTCCCACTCTGGTAAATAACTTACGGACTTCACATTGCATTATGAGACACATAACCATATTTCCAGCTATTTCCAGATATTCAGCTTTTATTATACGGTGGTTCTTAAAATACAGAAAGAAAGCTAAAATGGGTGTGATTATAATAGAAGACATTAATAAATACCCCAACATCTTCTGGATTTGCTAATGACCAAGTGACATGAAGACTGTAAATCATACAAGCTCCCCATTTTTCTCCAAATGTGAGTGCTTGCTGATTGTAGAGGGTCAGAATTACCCCTTTCAGTTTGATTTTCTTTAGAAAGATAGAGAAAGTGAAACATCCCTCTTTCCTGTACTATGTACAGAGTTGGAAGCAAGAAGGAAACTACTTCAGTTAGAAGAAAGCTTTTGTCTTGTGAATTTTAAGTTACATTTCCAAATTTAAAATATGTATTGAGTCAGTTTCCTGCAATGCAATCTGACTTTTTAAGCTGTTCTCTTGTTCTGTTTTTAGCTTGCAGTTGTTGCTTCTTAGGCTGCTCCACAGACAATAACCTAACAATACTAATTTCAGAAGGCTATATGATAGGCAAGTTGCATAGATTAATGTTTGGCCAAAGGAATGATGTTCAGTATTTGTTAAGAATTTTTTACAAGCTTATACTGAATAATTTTTGCATACTTGCATGAATCCAAAGACAAATGGCTTCTTTTGGGCTTTGTGGTTTGTGTTGGGTGGTTGGTTGGTTGGTTGGTTGGTTGGTTGGGGTCTTTTAGTTGGTTTTCATCTTTTACTGATGCACCATCTTACATCAGCTGCAATGGGGTACATTTGCCTTTTATTTTCCACAACAGAAAGACAACTTCAGGTCATAATCAAAAGTATATGGTTGCATTAAAGGCAAGTTCCTTGTATTTAAATCACCTTCAATGGCAAGAAAAACAGAAGCACTTATGCAGCTACAAATCATAAACAGAATATTCCTAGTGTTTCTTACCATGAGCACCAAAGTCTCCACACAAAACTTCTTTAAACTTCACTGGCATAGTTCATTTAAGTAGGTGATTTTGTCTGATCAACTATTCTCTTCATAATTTTGTTGAGCCTTTTTAAAGAAATAATTTCTCTGCAGGTAGTATCATAAAAAACCCCACATGCTATCAGAACTTGGGTCAGACAAGATGATTCATTGCACTTAGATGCAAATTGAGGCAGAAGAGTTCCTCAGAATGTCACCAAGCAGTGTTCCTACAAAGGGATGCTTTTTATTGTATCCTTCTCATTATAGAATGGAAAGTTTCAATTCCCCTCACTATTGTCACTGAGCAGCTCCCTGCAATACCTACAGAATTGACCCAGAGCAACATGGACAGTCCTGAAAACATCAGTGATATAGAGGAATCACAAGAAGTTAATGATAGTCTTCATGAACAAAACTTCAGTGAGATTGAGAAAACATCAAGCTCAAGAACCTGACAGCTGTAAGACCTGGAATATTTATCTAACTTACTTATGGATGACATTTACTTAGAGAAAAGCAATGCTGGGTCAATCAGTCAGGACAATTACTTGGGAACTAGCCACGAAAATTCAATTTCTGAGATGAAATCTGCATGTACAGAAGTTTGTGATGCAGCAGTATGGCACCATTCCACCAATGCTCTGGGTAGTGTATTTGAAGTCTATTTGCCCCAGATGAGCCATGCAGAGGGATTTCCATGTGAGAAGGGGCATCTGTCTCTGTGGTCAGTCCCCACTTCAAGTGTTGGCCATTCAGGTTTTGTGAGCTGAGTTGCTATACCTTCACTGCCCATGTGGTACAAGTTGAATCCTGATGATTCAAATTAAAGTTTATTTTAGCTTAAGTAGTGCCATCCACATTGCTCAGTGGTCTGTCAGTGAGAAATAGCCCTCTGGAACAAGATACCTACCAGCAGGTGGAAAGCCTTGGTTCACTCACAAGAACCCAGCTATTATCCTGCCAAAACCCTGTGCATTTCTAGCCCTGCCACTCAGCAGATAAATGTTGATAAGCATATTATTCAGAATTGGTTAGTACTCTATTGAAGGTAATAGCAGTCCTGACAAAATTAAACCCCTATTTACAAATGTTAATTTTCATAAGCTGTTCTTTTAAACAAATAACCACTAGTACAACAATACAATGCCAGGGCTCCCCACACAACGTGCTGTTCAGCACTAAAAAAGCCCCCACAAAGCTCTCCAGGCTCCCAGCTGACCTGGTAGGGCAGTATTGTCTGGGCAGCCACTGCAGCAGCCCACTGGCACCAGAGTGGCACGCACATATATTTAATAGCCAGCAAAGTTCCCCAACCTTTTTATGAACACCACTGTGCCTGCTTTGATTCAGCAGTGTGCTGAAGAAATTATTTATGTACTGCAAAATGCTCTTCTGTATGCAACCTTCCTACCACCAGTGGCAAAGAAAAAAGGAGAGAGATCAGGAAGATTATGTGGGAGAAACTGCAAACAGCAGGAAGAAACTGCAAACAATGAAAATGTTATTCTGAATTTCTGAGCAATGCTGGTAAGAGTTAAGACTCCAACTTTTCCTACACTTCTGGGAACCACAGACTGTTATCACACATATGCCTATGGAAAGTTGATTCTCTGTACAAATATGGCACAACATTCATGTCCAGTATACAATCCCAGTGCTCTGACCATTCCACTGCTTGGTGCCTGCAGCCTTCAAAGTGTTTCCCCAGTTGCCAATATAACTGCGAGGCAGCCAAGACCCTTTGCTCTCCTTTTGTGATCTCCCTTAAGACTGCAGGTATTTACTTCTTTGCATTGTTTTGGTTTATTATTTTTCCTTAGAAGGAAAGTCAGCATTTGAAGGACTTTGTTAATAACTCATTAACCAGCAAAATTGCTCTCTGTTCTTCAGGCAACAGATCCTGACTGTTTTGGTGTTGAAGTAGCTGTCTCTTTACACAGAGGGAACACTGTCATTTTCTTTCCTCTTTGCCCCTGGAGGTGTGAGTGTGCTGCCCCAGCCCCTGCTTCTCGGTGTCTCCTGCAACCAGCTTTCCTTGCTGTCCCCACCCAAATACACCAATGCAGCCTGGGAGACAGGATCAGAACCCCATTAAAGACTTCCAGAGCAAGGGAATGACTCTCCCCTTGGCTCTGCTGGCCCCTCTGCCCTCTATCCCCTGCAAAGGCCAGGCATGCCCTCCTCAGCCTGGCTGGATTTCCTGGCACCCAGAGGAAGATCTCTGCATGGCTTTGATTCCTCCCCTGGGTTTTAGAAGAAGTACAGCTCAGATACTCCAGTGCATGGATTCATTCTTATGGCCTTGCTACCAAGAAGATAATTTATGAGCACTTTGATTTTGTTAGCTAAAAGCTAATGGCAGTGTCATCTATTCAAATTCAGTCTTCCAGGGAATCCTAAAGGAGTGTGCCAAGCTGCTAAGTTTATGGCCCTTCCCCAGAGGAAGCAAACCTCTGCTGACTGCCATGTCAGCACCAGAGGGTGCAAAAAGTGGGGCATGGCTGCAGGGCCAGGCAGAGGAAAGCCCCCCTCCTCCCCAGGTCTCACAGGGAGACAGCTCAAAAAAGGCAATGACTGTCATCTTTGCTCAGGGACACCCCAGTGAAAGTGCAAAGCAGCAGCAAAACACAGCACTACTGCAGCTTTTAGAGGATCATCTGTTGCACTGAGGCAAAGGAAGAAAATGTTTGCGATAATTGTCAGCTTGTTACCCTTGGCACTTGTGTCAACTAAAGGTAACTCTCAGATGTGGTGTGACCACGATGTTGGAACATCGGTGGTTTGCTTTTTAAGCCTATTGCTTTGTGGCAATCAGCCTGGACATAGTGAATTGCACCACCTGCAGTACAGCTCCTCACCAAGGGAAGCTGCTCGCCACAGGTCCCCCTGCCAGGCTGCCCTGCACTGCTGCACTGCTGCACTGCTGCACTGCTGCACTGCTGCACTGCTGCAAGCTGCAGCTAACCAGCTTGAGCCCTGCTCTGAGCTCCTTGCCTCCCAGCCCCGGCTGCAGCAGTCAGAGAGCGTGGTGATAGCAACCACACTGCTCTGCTCAAGGGCTTGTGCTAGGGCATCTCTTGAGCCAGCAGCTCTGCAGCCCCCTTCGCTTTCTCTTTGTCTCAGAGGTTGCGTGATAAAAACAACCTCCTCAAGGTTACACAGCTCACTGGTGACAGAGTCAGAGAAATAAATTAGTTTCTTGCAATTGCTGGCGACACTGGTCCCTGGCCTCGTAGCTGCTCTCCAGCTTCCTCTCAAATTTCACTAAGTTTCCCTTCAGTCAACCTAAAGGTTTGCTACTACTGGAAAGGGCAAGCAAGAGCAAGCCAGAGATAAGCAAAAGGCAAAACAGAACATGTCTCTTCCCCACTGATATTACTGTGTTAACACTGCAATGCAAGAATATAAAGGCCTCAAGTTCTCCTGCAGAGAATAGCTGTAATAGCCCCTGGTGGTGGAGAAAAGCCCACAGGGAAAGTCCAGCAACAGTTTGGTTGATAATACAGCAGAGAAACAACAAAACACAAGTCTGCAAAGTCACTTGCAAATACCCCATGACTCTGTTAGATCTCAAAGCATGAGAACTTCATATGAATGAGAGTCCATCTTCTTGCAAAAAAAAGAAGAGAAAAGCAATTCCACCCTCTTTTCAAAGGAAAGTGGAAAGCAGCTTTATCGAAATACTAATATTTTAGCAGTGAATTAAGTTATACTTCTGCTCATAAACTCTTCGTATATATTTTCATAATGAACCAAGATTACCCTTTTATAGTTTATTCTGCAAGAAAAATTAAGAACATTTTAATAACTAGTACATACCTGCCAAACTTAACACCAGCATATAAATGTGAACACATTCAGACATGTGTCTGCTGTTTATAAAATTTGTGAATATACCTTGCTACAATAGTCTTTTTCCTAAATTCACTTCTTCTCTTAATCCACTGTAGCTGTACAGAGTTGACTGAGGTGATCTGTGAGCCAAATAAATGTGTTGCATTACAAAAGCTGCTAACATTCGGAGCATTATTTACAAAATGGTTTTGGTTTTTTGCTTTTTTTTTTGTCTGACACTAAAATAGCACAGTGACATCACAGATAAAATATTACATCATATATAGGACATATATATATGTATTACCATATTTTCTTTTCGTCTGTGAGGTACAGGGTATATGCTTGCATTATATATGGAGTATTTTTGGTATATTAACTGGTTTTCAACCTAACTGCACACTGAGAAATATTCTATATTAACATACATGACCTTGCCTTTCAAAGATAAGGGTCATCCCTCTGTCTCACTCACTGTGGCCTTTGGCAACTCAGCCTTAATTAGCTCACTAGGAGATTCTCAGCCAAGTTCAGAGTGCTTAAAAAAGTACCTCATATATCATGGGCACTCTAATTAATTTCAATAATACAGATTTTAAAATTATTCCCTTCCAGGTACACTTTATAATCTTTGTGAGGTTTCATTAAAAACATTATCTTGGCCACTCACTTCATAAACAATGAAAATAAAACTAGATTGAATCTCACAGGCTAAAAAGAATTTTTCAGGTCAATGTTGTGCCATAGGAAATTTAACATCTTTTCTATTGATAGTTATAAATACATACAAAGAGAATCACAACACAGAGGAAATACTTCCATTTCCAGGCAACTGAGATGCCCCATGATTTCTGTTAACAGATGTGACATTTG
>JANRGV010000075.1:51907412-51919867 GCA_024734035.1 Alethe castanea | reverse complement strand
ATTGTTTGTTTGTTATTGTTTGTTTGTTATTGTTTGTTTGTTTGGGTTTTTTTGGGCTGGGTTTTTGTTGGATTTTCTTTTTGGGATTTTTTTGGGGTTGTTTTTTTATTTTTAACGCCCTGAAGTTTTCACTTCATGCACTATAGGAAAACAAAGCATGATAAAGCAGGAGATGTGCTTCCCCTATCCAGAAAACCAGAAAGAGCACAGCCATCCTAAAAGGACCCCATCTTACAGGCTAGGCAATAAAAAGTACAGGCTAGCCAGTAAAATGCCCGGTAGCCACACATACAAAAAGAAAGGAGAAAAAGGCAAGTTCACTATTTTGAAACTCTGGGATGGAAACAAAAAATAATGCAAGTCTGGCTCACTCACTGAACGTTTTGCCTCACATACCAGTTAGGATAATGCTGTGTGTGAATGGAACAAAGCGACATCCAGGCACCTAAAATATCAGAACAGAACAATACAAGCCACAGAATCTGAAGAGAAAACAATCAACTGTTTACTGTAAAAAAAATCCCTCCCATTGTGAAAAGGAACAAATTGGCAATTTAAATTGCAGGTTCAGCAGGAAAAAGAGTTTAGTGAACCAGTGGGTCCTGAGGGTTTTTTGGTAGCATACAATCAAGAGAATGGAAAAGGGAAAACTGTTGAGCTTACTTGATTCTAGATGATTCTGATTTTTGCTCATTCTTACAGCTTGGGAGTTCTTCTGGCTGGTTGATTTAGCCTGGCCATATGAAGGCTGAGAGAAGACAACTATCTCTGAAGGACTGACAAGTGCTGAAACTATGACAAGATCACACATATAAAGCCAGGAAAACACGCAATTGGAATTAGGTATCTAATTACTGATAGATGGAAATTCCAAATAACCTTCTAAGGTGAGTTTTTGATAAGGAACTTACGACTTTATAAATCTTCAGGAAATATGACAGAAGCAACCCTTTGAACTTCAGAGAGAAACCCAGATCACGTCTCGTGATCATGTCTTATCTGATGGGAGATGTGCTTGCCATTTTCGTAATTTACACTGCCTCACAATCACTGGCTTCTGACAGACACTTACATGAATCAGAAAGCAATTGTTTTTTTCCCCTGTGTGCACAACTCAACACTGTTGTCCATAACTTCTGAGTACAGACTCTTCACAATTTTTCTGAATGCTGGAGATCACCTGCAATGTAAGACTTCAGAGTGGGGGAGAAAGGCCTTCTGCTGTTCACTGGCCCTTTGGATATTATGTGCAAAGTAAAAGTACTGCCTTTGCCAGAGCAACACACGCACACTGGTCTCCTTTGGTCTAATCCCACATTACATTGTATGATGAGTTTTGGTCTTCAAGCACCAGCCAGCACTTGCTACTGCTAAGAAGCATTTTTGGATGGTTACACAGCTTAGCTAACAGCACACATCTTTCATCATCTGCAACTACAGAAGTATGAATAATGATGTAAGTGATCCTTTCCAGTATTTCTCTTTCCTAATTAAGAAAATCTACATTTGATTCACTAAAGCCATCTGTGTGACAATTATATTCTCAGAAAGTTCTGGTGCAGTTTTCCTCATCCAGAACCTCATCTGTTTTGATCCCATTGTTACTGATGAGGCCTAATCTAAAATTCCAGCTCTCTGAAATGTACGCTTCCTTAAAGGATAGGATTGTGACTACTGGGCCTAACTACAAAGATATTTTGAAATTATAATGTTAATGTTCTTCAAAGTCTTCAATTCACCAGCTGCCTCTAATAAGGATCTTCTGCTTCTCTCACCCTTGAAATATTCCTCTATTTTTCAAATTGTTCGTGCAATATGGAAGATCCTTCAAAAGCCTGAATAAGAAAATGAATTTGTCCAGCTTTCTTGAAAACTGTCTGCTGATTACTTCTTACAAGGCACTGCTATCTACTTTCAGGTTACAAACTGAAAGTACTACGTTTCCCCCGCATTTAACAGTATGACTAACTGCTTTTTCTATGAAGTGGGAAAATAATTTATCCTGTATCATCCAGTTTAAGCTTTTGCTTTACTACTACCCACCACTGAAATGTCAAGGCTTTGCCAGACCACAATTTCACAAAAAGAAAGAGCATGAAATATGACCTTTTGCTTAAGGTACAACTCTTCATGACAGGGAGGTCGAAGCTGCAGCATTCACATTTAGCTACTCAACAGGAGAAGTAGTTTACCAACCAGTATTGAAATACCCTAGAGAAAACAGATATATACACTCGGACAAGTGTTCTCCAAAACATATTTTTAATGTAATCTGCATTTGGAGCCTAAAGAGAGTAGGAGCAGAGAAATATGCTTGTTATTCCTTTTTTACATTACTGTTAAAGCTAAATTACTTCACGTAAAAAAGAAATTGCAATATTTCCATACACGGAGCTAGCCCTGCATAGGAAGTCTTTGCAATACAATGGAACACAAATACAACATTATTTAAAACCAAACCAACAACAACTTTTCGCTCTGCCCTCTGAGGGCTCAACAATTACTTTTACACTCAAAGCCAAGAAATATGAGCAGTCTAGAATGTCTCTCAGCAAAACTACCAAAATTTCTTTGAAGCATAAAATACCAGTTGGTGTCATTGTAGTAACAGAAGGTAAAATTAGTGTTTAGTCTACTTTTTCATGCTTCTCAGTGTTTTAGAGTATAACAGTCATTCCACTCTATATTTCAAAGCATGAGGAAGCTATTTCAAGATCACCTTGCAGCTGATACAAAACTGAGGAGAGGCACACTTTTCCTCAAAAGGTTTTTATCTAATTACAAATCCTCCTTTAAGGATTTTGCTATAGCACTGCATTACTTTCTTTAAACTAGTGTTTGTAAAAAAAGAAAGAGGTTAATTTTAACCAGTTGCAAAACAGTTGTTAAAAGACAGCTCTTTGTGGACTTAGGAAATTCATGAGACTACTTCCAATTGAGGGAGTGTTGTGAAGTATATATGGAAAACTAACCACAATGTTGCCCTGCATTTCAGAAAGTCTTTACACTGCACTTAAACAGAACAGAGACACCGCAAACAGCTGGAATCTTGTTACCAGCCCAAGTGATTCAAAAATAGGAATATAATTTTAGATTTTTTAATAAGAATATCTTTTATCTTCCTTGTTGAAGTACTTCAGTTGATACCCACAAGTATTAGAAGAAAAGCATTTATCCCTTTCCCCCAAAATGTAACTTAGAGGTCTCAACAAGCAATGAGGTATCAGTTCCTCTGTCTCTAGGGGAGTGATACCTGTAAGCTGTTTAATCAATTTAAAACCTGTTTCATCCATGCAGGGCATATAATTATTTTTGCAGTGTTCTCAGCATTCTTCTGTGTCAGTAGCTCAGAAGCAGTATGTTTCACCAGAAAAAAAAAGCCAAATAGGAACAAAAGAGAAAAATGGTAAAAGAATGAGTTAAAAATACTACAAAGTTAAAACGAAGATAAATAAAACAGAGTAGTGTAAACACACAGGTCTAAATCAAAGTGGTCATAAATGCATGAACTCATCTGCCAGGACACTTAAGTCCAAGTCATCTGTCAAGATAAGTATTCTCTTCAGCAGAGAGCTTCATCACCATGAAAAATTAAATTCAGCATGGAGGCGATAAATTCTTCAGACTGATGCACATCAGTAGATATTTAGACAGAAATTCGTGCAATCAGTATGCACTCACAGCCTGGTTTGTTTCTGAAGAGCAGCTAACACAGTAAGCCTTTTTTGTAGCAATATCCCCTAGATTTACATAGAACTAATAGTGATATGCTTTCATTTTTGGGAATGCTTTCCATTTAAAGAATTGCTAACAATTAACAATTTTTACATTGTATTTCTGGACTAATGATCATAAATCATAGAATGATCTGGGTTGGAAGGGACCTTAAAGATCACCTAGTTCTAATCTCTCTGCCATGCGCAGAGACACCTTCCACCAGACCAGAGCCCCATCCAGCCTGGTCTGGAACAATTCCAGGAATGGGGCATCCACAACTCCTCCGGACAACCTGTGCCAGTGCCTCACCATGCTCACAGTAAACAATTTCTTCCTCAAAGCGAAGCTAAATCTCACCCGTTTCAGTTCAAAGCCATTCCCCCTTGTCCTTTCACCCTACGACTTTGTAAAAAGTCCCTCTCCAGCTGTTTTGTAGCCCTCTTTATGACTGAAATATCCTATAAGGTCTCCCTATAGCCTTCTCTTCCTCGGGCCAATCAATCAACTAATAATGTCCAACTAAATTTAAACAGGGCACTTGTCTATTACAAAGACAGAAATTTAAACTAAAACTACTGCAGAGCAGAACAGACTCCAAAGTAAAGAACTCTAAAAATCCTTTTCTCTGTGACCTATACAAAGAGAATTATTTTTATGTCTTGATGCATAATGTATTTCTAGCATGGTATGATTTGCTGATTATCCCCACTTATAGAGCAGCAGAAAAGCATTAAAATGTATAAATTCAAAAGCCAAACTACACATCCTCACAAATGAAAAGCTGAGTAGCATGTGTCCTAAGCATTACAAATCACAGCAATTCAGTCAATTGACTAGAGTTTAGTCTTTTGTGAAGCAAGAGAAACCTGTATCCTGGCCTGTATCAGCAATGGTGTGGCCAGCAGGATCAGGGCAGTGATTGTCTCCCAGTACTGGGCACTGGTGAAGCCATGCCTTATGTGCTGTGTTCCATTTTAGGTCCCTCACTACATGAAAGATATCGAGGTGCCAGAGCATGTCCAGGGAAGGACAGTAGAGCTGGGGAAGGGCTTGGAGTACAGGTCTGATGAGGAGCAGCTGAAGGAACTGGAGTTGTTCAGCCTGGAGAAAATTTTCGATTACTTGAAAGGAGGTTTTGATAAGGTGGCAAATGGCCTCTCCTTCTGAGTAATGAGCGGTACAACAAGGAGAAATGGCCTCAAGTTGAATTAGGGGAGATAATGATTGGATACTAGGAAAAACTCTTTATGGAAAGAGTGATTAACCAATATAATAGGCTGCCCAAAGGAAGCAGCTGAGTCACCATGGCCGGAGGTATTTGAAAGACATGTAGATGTGGCACTTAAGGACACGGTTTAGTGCTGGACTTGGCAGTGCTGGGTTAAGAGTTGGACTAAATGATCTGAAGGACCTTTTCCAACCTAAATGATTCTATGATTTTCATGACAGTATATAACACAGACATGGCAAGGGACAAACCAGTGAAAATTGCTCTAAAACAGCAAGTCTGGTAGTGACAATACACAAACAGCACTGCTTTTAACCTATCTTTGCTTAAAAACATCCCCATAATTTTTGCAAAAATAGCTAAACTAGTAGGCACCTGTACACTGCTGTACACTGGCAGGAATGCCAAAACAGAACAAAAACAAGGAAGGGCTATTCTTACGTGCTCCCAAGACATGCTCTTCCTCAAGTTCAATCACAAATGACAAACATGTTCTAACATCAGCTTAAAAATTAAAGTATTGAAAAGACCCTCCTAACCTAATCAGTTTGGATTCTAAGTATCTCTTATCTCTGACAAAGGCATAAAACAAGTTGTTGGATTTCTGGAGCAAGAATCCCATAGGTATACTTACTGCCCCCAACTGAGATGAAACATTAAGTCAAAAATACCCAATATGCCAGACAACTAAATCTGCAAGTAAACTGTATTCTATCCAACACAAATTAATTTCACTTTAAGACATTTGTAGGGCTAATGTGCCATAATAGATCCTACTATAATCAACAGTAAAGTGCTGAATTTTATTAATTACCTGAATCGCACTCACATTTATGATCTTCATTTATAGACTTCTTATCAAGTCAAAAGAGCCCTTTCTGTTGCAAAAGCTAAGCTAAGCTGTTGTGCAAATATTATAAAAAATAGGTACTTTAATAGCAGCTATATACACAACAGAACTTCTGCTTTTGTTAAGTACAACTGACATAGTAGAGATGAAAAATCCATGCAAGTATTTATAAAGATACTTAAAATAAAGAAAAAAGGACACTGCTATAGAACTTTCAATAGCCTGGCAGACAGCCATTTACTATACTATATGATGTCTAGATCTGGACTGATAAACATCATGCCATCAACATGCTTTAGTTTTCTTTTGCAGCTAAAGCTGATTTGCAGATTTTAAAGCAGAGCATATATTTGATGTATTTCTCATAGAAGTGTATCATTAAGGTTTGGGGTTAGGCTTTGAGCAAACTTCACATCTAGTCACATAACCAGCACAAGCGAGACGTAAGTGCAGAGGAGAAGGTGTCATTTGTACATCATGAGGACTCCTCCCCCAGCTGCACGATGCAACAGAACAATATTCAGATTTAAAGTTCAAGTGGACTATGAAGAGAAAAAGCAAGATTTTCTTCTCCCCAATTTCAGAAAGAATTCCAGAGGATCAAAATGAAAGCAACCTCAGTTACAGGAGTCAAAGAAGTCAAACCCAGATTTGGAGAGCTGATAAATAACTCCAAAATTCATCATGCTATGAAGACAGCATTGTCAAGAGAGCTCTAAACAAACTGCAAAACAAGATTGGCATTTAAGTTGAAATTGGCCAAGTGCTGCATAGAAATATGCTCACACACAACAGTCATGTTTAAGCCAGTGCATAGAGAAGATAAAAGCACTTATGGTAGTTGCAAATGTTAACAAGTCCATACAACTTGCACAGTTTAGCAATGAGTCCATAGAAAAAGAAGAGAGTAAGAGTAGAAACACTAAAGCAAAACCAAAAAAAGATGACCTTCCAACCGTATAAAATCCACATAACAGTTATAATAGAAAGACATCTGTGGAAAATACTCAACTCAGTCCCAAACACCCAACAGGCAAATAAGACCAGAAAAGACAAGCCTTTGGCAGACAATTTAAAGTCTAAATATAGCATTACATTTCTAAATAATCCACAAAATATATTATATGGCATATTCATATTAAATACTGGGTAACCAACTCTGCAGATCTGATGCTAACACACTAGCCAACGAGAGCAAAATGCAGCAAGCTAAGGAAACGCTGGTGTATCACAACAGTGCTCAAGGAAAATATCACCATGTCGTGCTTCAAAAACAGTACTCTGGAACGCCACACTATCATCTATGGAGCAAAACAAAGTTCTCTAGTTTTTCAGGGATATGCCCTGCATAGCGTATGTTATGATTCACTATTACACGAGCAGCAAGACACTGCAAAGTAGTATGATTTATGGGCTGGATTAAATTCTTTGCTATCTCCTTCTCATCCAGCAAATCACTAGCTGTTTGTTTACATGAGTTTGTGGCATCGAAATGTGAACCTGACTTGATAAGAAGATTCATGATGTCTGGATGGTTGTTCAGTGCAGCAATGTGCAATGGACTGTTGTTATCGGAGTCTCTGACATTTACATCAGCACCACATTCCACCAGGATCGCAGTAACTTGTAGAGAGGGGAATTTACAAACTGGGTAGCGACCGACACATGTAGTATTATTGTCAACAGCAAGGTGAAGTGGACTAAAGTTATTCTTTCCTCTAGGCTGAAGCTTAAGAAACTTGTAAATAGTTTGTTTCTTAAAATGTTCCTGTTCTGAGCTGCAAGGTACTTTCTCCAACAAGCAAATTAAATGCAAAATGATGGAAAGGGCTTTGTTCAGCTGTATTGGATCAGGAAGACATTGGGTTTGCTTCATGGCCCGTTCTATTTCAAGAACGCTTTTGCACAGTATACCCATTAGATCATCAAAAGTGACAGTAGTGCCTAGCAGGCCTTTTGCCCTATCCTGAAGCATGAAGGAGAAAAGTTCAGCAAATGACAGCAAACTGCTGGCTGTCATTGGGCTCAGTGGATCAAGATTGCTCTGCTGCATGTCCAAAGCATACTTCCATAAATTGATGCAACGCTTGAAGTTTCCGGAGTCTGCATACACAGCACCTCTGTATCTAATATAGTAGGATGTGTCTGGGTGAGAAGGGCCAAGAATACGTTCTCTAATTAATAATGCTTGCATTCTCATTTCATCTGGGTCTGCAATAAGATTTTCTAGCTCTTCTGAGCTGTTTACCTCTTTAGCATAATCATAAGCCATAATCAGTGTTTGTGGCACAGGTTTGCTGAGGATATTAGTCCTATCACTGTATCTCATTTCCATAGCTCTTTTCCAGTATTTCAAAGCACCAAGCAGATCTCTCTTTTTGTCCACAAATGTTGCTCCTAGCAGCTCCAGGGCATTTATGCGCTCAGCCTTACTCGTCTGTACATGCTGGGTCAGAAAGTCCACTATATTTGTGTGGCCTGTCACACTGGCTGACAGAAGGGGAGTCATTCCATAACCATCCTTTTCCATTTTAGCACAATACTTCAAAAGCATCTTCATGATATCCAAACTTCCAGATTCTGCACAGTCATGTAGTGCTGTATTTCCTGCAAGAGAACAAACACAATTACACAAATAATATCAAATTACAGTCCAAATCTCACCATGCTACTAATTAAAAAAAAAAAAAAAAAAAGGTAAAAAACCCCCAAATATTAATGGTTTTCAAATAGCTTTTGCTTCCCCATTTAGGTACTATGAAAGCAAGGCTGCCAGGCAGTTATAAAAAAAAATGTTTGATACTATTATCTGAAAAAATTACACAGATTTAAGAAAAACCCCCAAACCAGAATTAAAATTGAATTCTTCACTACACAGAAGTACAGGAATTGGCAATTCCTTTGTATCAAAAGTCAAGCAAACAGGACAGGAGACCAGTTTGATTAGACAGAAAACCTCTCTTGGAGCTCAGGAAGAAAAATAAATTATATGCTGTCAGGAAACAAGGTTAGATTTTGCAGGAATTTGACAGAGCTGTGGTTCATACATGCAGAGGACAAGATGCAAAAGGCCAAAGCTCAATCAGCGCTGAAACTGACCATACTGTGTCAGACAACAAGAAGGGATTTTAAAGTACACTAATAGCAAGAGGAGGTCTAAAGAAAACACTTATTGATGATGGTCATCTGACTATTAAGGGTGGACACATTCAATGCTTTCCTTTGCCTCAGTCTTTAATACCACAGATAAACTACCATCTGTCCAGTCCCTGGATTTAGAGGATGACTTCAGGAATAGTGATCTCCCATTTGTATAGACACCTCTCAGGGACCAGCTGTAGCAGTTCACAGTTCAGAAGTCTACGGGACCTGACAGGATTTACCACAGTACTGAGGAAGCTGATGTTTGTTATGGCAGTACCCCTCTCCATCAACTACTAAAGGTCTTGGGAGTCTGGGGAGGTCCCTACTGAATAGAAGCTAACCAATGATATTTCATTTTATTAACAGGGAAAGAGGGATTACCCAGGAACCTACAGACCTGTTAGTCTCACCTCAACACTCAGAAAAATTATGGAGAAGATCAACCTGAATGCTACTGTAAGGCATTTAAAGGATAATTAAATCATCAGGTATCATCAGCTTGGGTTGACAAGGGAAAAGTCCTGTTTTAACTAGCTTGATATCCTTCTAGAATAAGGCCATCCATCCCGTAGACGAAGGGATGACAGTGGATGTAGGATTTTTGCCTTTTTTGTCTTTTATATTGTCCTCCACAACACTCTTGTGGACAAGTTATCCAACTGTGGGATGAATAGGGTCATCGTGCACTGGGTATAGAACTGTCTGAAGGATAGAACTCAAAGGATTGCAGTGAATGGGGCTACCAAATTTAGCTGACATACTAATCAAATTCATACAAAAGATGAGAAAAAAGTTATTTTCTAAAGCTTATGACTCAGTTTTTTGCAATTATACCACAGTTATGAACATACTTTGTCCCCTGAATCATTTTTAAGTGCAAAACTCGAACATTTTAAGAAAAAAAAATCCCATAAAAATACTTGATTGCTTCATTTATTGATAGTGAACTTTACTTTCAAAATATTTTTTCCTGAAACATTTCTGAATAGTAGCCAGTGATTTTACAATCATTTACTAACAAGTACACTGAGGAAGACATCCCAACACAAAGCGGCCCATGAAACTACCTGTTAGTTCAAGATTCAAGCTCACAGAAAGGGAAGTTATTTTCCACCTAATACCTCAGGCAATTTTTAACGTTAATAGCACTAAGTCAGTTATACATCTGGTTACACTACAATCTCTACCTAGACTAACAAAATTTTCAATAGCAGGAGAAGAGATTAAAGCAAATTTAGGTGGATTCAAAGTTGGTGAATTTGGCATACATAGCTTATCATATATAATTCTGTCTCTATCTGACATCACAGACTAGAAAACTGTTAATATGTCAACTGAGAAAGGACAAGACCTTGACATTCCTAAGAGAGGAAGATGTCAAATGCAGATCTATATACAAACCTACCAACACACATGCACATTATTCTTTTTGCTATGCTGTTGAAAGTCTAGTTAAAATGAAACTACAGCAGTCAATCCAAAACTAAAGAATGCCTGGTCCCTCAGACCATCTTCAGTTCTGCATTTATTGATAAAGGCAAAACCAGATGTACATGGGTGTTGGCTGAACCAGCAACTAACACAGCTGTTTCAGGATGTACTCAACCCCATACACCATCCTTCACAGCAGAGCTCTGCAACTGGCAGCTGCTTCTACCTTCAAGTAAATATTTTCAATATATTTAGAAACCAGTAACATTAAAGCATTAAAGACAAATAAGCCAAAAGGCATCAGTAACATCTATTAATATGTATTTTGCTACCTTTGACAACTGGAACAGTGCTAGGTATGCATATTACATACTCCACATCCATCACCACGTAATGCTGCTTTTGACACTTCTTTATCAATTGCCAGGCATACACACTATGACTGAAAAAAATCCACACAAAATAAGCTTGGCCATTGTCCAGGTAAACTCAATCCAGCAGCCTGTATGCCATTAATTTACAATGCAGTTACGTAGAACTCCAAGGAATTTCAGTGCTCTCCAACTGGATGCTCTAAATTTAAAGCAATTTAGTTTTTTTTATTGATATTACAATTACTGATTTCAGTTTAAACAGGCCATCATAAGTAATTTTTCAGTTATTTATACTGCAGTAGCCCTTAGAATTAAAATAACTACAGCTTAAATTATGCCATGTATAATCAAACAATGCGAGGCCATCACCACTAATTTTTAGTGGCTGCACCTAACTGAAGTTTGATTGGACAGTACAGATACAGCAGTGGGAAGAATACTTTGTGAGGAACACAAGTTTCCATAGAAAAGTGTCTAGGAATAGACAGATAGTTGAGAGTTGCCAACTTAAAAAAACCCCAAACATAAACCCCAGCCTTAAGAAATAATACTGCCAGCCATCTACACCTAGCAAGTATCAACTGTTAAATTAGAGGAAGAATTTGCAAGAAAACATGGGAGCAACCCTAATGTGTAAATATAAGGCCACAAATTGACAGGGATTGAACAGTTCAAATAAATACAGCAAATCAACCACTATTCTGTGAATTAACTCATCCATTTCAAAACATTACATTGTCTATAGCGTCGCCATAGTGACTATATAGTCTATAGTGAGAAACAGTGGCTAAACACAATTCACCAGTTAATTTTTGTAGCATTATCTATTCAGTAACAAACTAAAAAAAGTTATATCTATTGCTGTATTAAGAAGAAAAAAGGCCAATAAAAAGTAAAAGTAATTTGAAAGTCATTCTCTCTGACAAACAATTTTCCAAGCAACACATACAGTGGCTTTGGTCAAATTAAACTAATTTTTTAAAGGTGGCAATGATTATTGCGAAGTAGGTTTCATTTAATTTTTTAAAATAAATTTTAAATTGCAAAATGACCTGCAGGAATTCAATCACATATCAAAGATAACTAGTGCTATCGTTAACACGAAAGTCTCCTCCTTGCACAGACAAAAAACCGGACTGCAGATGGTTCTGGTAGTCCTGATACTTCTCTCCTAAATATTAAGTGTCACTATTGTATTGCTAATACTGCTCACAAACTGCTTCTATCTGCATAAAAATTTACTATTCACACTACCTAATAACTTCCTCTTATTAAAAATAGCAACCCCAATTCCAGTCCTTCCAAATCTTGCAGACAAAAAGTATGGAAAAAGGTATGGCTAGTTGGCATTGTATTGTCACATTTTACTCTTTCGTTAACAGAACTCCATGAACATTCCAGAAACACTTCATGTATCACAAAATTAACTACCCAGTGTTTCCAAAAGCTTACTGGAGTGGGGGTGGGTATTCAAATTCATAAGGAGGACAGGCCTTTCTATGTCAGAAGCAAGTAATTCCCAAAATAGACTGATAGCTTGTGACAAGGGAATGAAAGAAAATTAAGCCATGACACAGAAAATGATTTGATTTGCAATCAATTTAGTGTATCCACTTCCTAATACTTCCAAAATGCTTTATGCAATTCCCACGTTGCAAAACTTGCATTAAAACTTAACACCAATCTGATTTTCTATCCAAGATCATTAAAA
>JANRGV010000075.1:51683938-51697836 GCA_024734035.1 Alethe castanea | reverse complement strand
GTCTTTTTTAAATTATCCCATTTGAAGGACTGCCAAATGTAAAGAAGCATATGTTCAAATGAATGAGGATAGTAGAAGATGAAAGTGCATTATGTACATGCTCTGCAGGACATAGAATAAGGTATGAAGGAATATTAGACCATGGTGCTTAATGTGACATATGCCCTAAGGCAGGTACAGACATTAAAAAATCACTTTTCACGTGCCCAAATCCTTCTAGAGCATCAACATTGGTCTTCATTGTTGTTTTGTATCATACTTAATAATGGGGAAATGGTGTGAAAATGACACCTCTTTATCTCTAGCTTTTTTGTGGAGGGCATGAAAGCAACTTCATTCTGCTTTTTGGAACTATTTTGCTTTTATGGAGGATGCCAATGTGGGGAATCTATCTAGATGTGTATTTGTGTGTGGGAAGTGATTGTGATAGTGTTTAAATATTGAGGCTCATCCATTGAAAGAAATCTCCAAATATTTTGATGGGTTAGAGTCTAAGAACAAATGTTTACTGGAGATACCATGGTACTCAGGTGTCAGACTAAACTTTAGTCAGGACTTTTTGGATGTTCTTCCATTCTGGTTTAATTTTCCTGCCCACTGCTCCAAACCTGTGGTCTCACAAACAATCATCCCAACCACTTTTCTTCTTAATTGTTTTTTACTTCTGTTATGACTACATCTGGACTGTGGTGCAGTACAGTGATCCCAGTTGGGCAGCAAATTCATCTGGTGGGTCCATTTTTGGGCTAAAATGTATATATTGGAAACACATACTATTAACATTTTATCTCCCAAGTCTTTCTGGAGAACCAGGATAAACTGGTTATCATTCAGGCCAAAAACCAGCTTTAGCATATTCATTATTACCCCAAGCGTGGATAAAAATTAAAGTGTCTGTTGATAACTTACACCTGGTTGGAAGCATTGAGCTTCATCTGTCTGCCAATTCACTTATGATTTGTAGAGGAAAGAGGGAATTCTTTTGCAGTATGTGAAAGGCTGTTAAGGAAAACAGGCCATGAGTGCATTGAAAACCAAACTCAGAATACCATGTCCTCGTGCAGCTCTTAAAATAGAAGACACAAAGCAAGAATCAGTGAATAGTATCAGCACTCGTTCTTGGAATATTCTCCTCTTGCTAATACTATGTATTTTGATTCTCCAGTTGCTTGCATCTTCATCTTATGAAGTCTTAATCTTCCTTAGAATTGCTTTGTTCAGAGACCATGCCAAAAGACTACATGCCAAAATGACATGACAACTTTAATGATAAAATAGCTTAGATACTCATGTGCAGACCTAAAATAATACACTAATAGCAAATCAAACTGGACTTTTATTCGAGTGTTTTATTTTGTCTTTGTTTGGTTGCTTGGTTTTTGTTTGGTTTTATCTTTGGGGTTTTTAAAATTTTATTCCCCCTTGCCCATTTCTGAGCCCTAGTCTATCTCTGGGCAATAGTTTTATGGGATTGGAGTTTTCAGCACATGAAAAAAAATTATCTACATGATATAGTGCCCCAGACAACATCCCTGTTTCCTCTGAGATTCAGAATATTTATGCAAAGTGCTGGAAATCTGTATCTGTCAATGTAAGAAAAGTTGTATCAGTGATCAGTTTGATGATGAAAAGATGAATCGTTTTCTACACAGCTGGTCCATGCAAACAAAAATCAGTGACATTTCATTTCTAATGCAAATTAAGGAGAATAAAATTCAGCTGTCAATTTTTACACCTGTTAAGCATACCACAAATAGTGATCTTCAAAAATATCAGTTCATAATAAGTAAATGTAGGAGGAGATGACTGATGTACATATCTTCCCTTTGTTTTTCTGACCAATGAATGAGATCTTGTTCTTAACCCATTATTTCATCATTGGGCGTCAGCATTATTTAGACATATTTTTGTCTTGCTGCCACATACTGATTTTGTCTAAATAGAATAGTAGCTGAAAAATAATTTCAGTTAAGCTTTTCCTGCTGTATATATCTGCCTTTCTTGACATAATAATGACAAGTGACACTGATATAATTTTAAAAATCTATCCCTGTACAGGTTGGTCAGAGCCCTGTCCAACAAAAACATTATTTTTTTCAGGAACAGAGCCTGAATATAGCTCTCTGGAAACCTGTTCCAGTGTTTCACCACCCACAGCTTAAATTTTTTTTGCCTTTATTTTTAGACTATATCTACCCTATTTTGGTTTAAAACTTTTACCTATTGTCCTATTACTATAGGCCCTGCTAAAATTTGTCCCCATTTTTCTTATAAACCCTCTTTAGGTACTGGAATGCGATGTAAGTTCTTCCTGAAGCTGCCTTCTCTCCAATCTGAACAGCCCCAACTCTCTCAGTCTTTCCTCATAGATGTGGTGGTCCATCCCTCTAATCATCTTCAATGCACTTCACCTAAATGTCTCCAGTNNNAGTCATGTAACTTGTCCTTTCACTGATCTGTAAGTATTTGATTTCTATTATTTTTTCTTGGTTTCTTGATAATCAGAATTTTCAATGGGCTAAATATACCTTGTGCATTAAGCTTTTGTAGTACGGAGCAAATGTGGGGTTTCACCTTCTTGGAAATGAGATCTTGACAGTTGCAAATGAGAGTGTCTTGGAGCATGGAGTTTTCATGTCTTATGTGTTCTATGTTGAGACAAAAGCATCCAGATAAGAATATCTGTCACACAGATGAGCTGACTTATGCAGTGAACAGTCAAGGGAATAAAATAATTGAATTCAGCTGCTAATTTTGTCTAAATATTCCAGGTATTAGGAAAATACAGGAATGCTTCCAAAACTTCTTTGCCTATATAGAAAACTGCAGTTTAGGTTTTCCTTCCCAAGTTTCTATCTTATTCAGACCTGGCAGCTTGGCCCTTCTTCCAACCCAAAGACTGAAATCTCTCTGGAGGTGTGAGTTTTCCTACACTCGGTTCTTTGATCCTATAAGTATTGTCAATTAAGGTGTATATTTTTTACTTCATCTTCTCATAGCAGCACTTTAAAAAAAAAGGGATATACATATATGTCAAAAAATAGACAATACCTTCTGCTTAGAATTGCATCCAGACTGATGTTAATGCATCAATTCTGCCAGCTCAGTCTTCCAAATTTTCTTGTCTTTTTGATCTAGCCTGGCTGCAGTGTCTTTTTCACTCTTCAAACATCAAAATTTGGACCATAATATCTTGCACATGTCATTATTCTTTAGAATGTCACTCTACTCCCACTCTCCTTCTTCCTGGTCACTAAATGATAGATTTGGCATTTTTATATATGTAGGAAGTTTACAATATGATTTCAGTCCTTTACTATAGGAAATTTAATTTATATTAATTATAGCTTTTGTATTGCCAGTATTTGTCTCTTGTAATGTTGACAAAATTTGAATTTATAAGAGTGACTACAAGAGGAAAGCAGCCAATTGTCAAGGAATGACTCAGGAGGAAGGTAAGTATGAGACAGTTATGACTGGCTTGTTCTGGTTGATTGTGTTGTGCTTTTCAAAATACTTCGCTGGCACCGATGCAGTGATTCATTATCCTTTAAATTGTCTTCTCTTTTGACTTTATATAAAAAGTTTTTACTCCTCCTATTGGTACTGGTGCTGGTTTTCAAGATGCAAACATCTGTCCTCTGGGAATGGGCTTAGAATTAGAGCTATTAAACTGCTGCCAGTTGAGAATTATTTCAGTCAGGAAATCTCCTTTTCTATGGAAAGATCTTTAAAAAATACAAAAGTATGGTTCTTTAAATTCAATTTCCAA
This sequence comes from Alethe castanea, assembly GCA_024734035.1. NCBI lineage: Eukaryota > Metazoa > Chordata > Aves > Passeriformes > Muscicapidae > Alethe > Alethe castanea. The sequence goes on along the minus strand of JANRGV010000075.1, from coordinate 51,694,064 downwards.
TACCATAAAACTGACCCATAAATACCAATCATGTACAGTCTTGTTTTAGTTACAGATATTTCCACATTTGAGAAACATTTGTAGCAAGAAAAATGCCTTTTAACCAAACTAATTGGATTGAGGGAGTGCAGTATTGTGAATTGCTGGAAAACAGAGAAAACCCATCAATTAATGGCTGGCAAAATGTTTCAGGAACTGTATTGTCCGGTCTTTTTCTAATTTAAAAAATATTAATTCACATCAACCCACCAGAATACAATTCAAGGAAAGATATTCAAACCAAAGATGGGTTTGTAGGCTATCAACTGAATTTGATTTTTTAAAAGATTTTTCATGTTGTAACCCTAATTTATCTGAGTGTCTTAAAAGAGATTGAGGGAATACTTCACTTACCTTTTTGTTAATGGCATTTCTTATAGATGCAGACCCCCAAGCCCCAACCCCCCAAGAAAACCAAACCAAAGAAAACCCCAAACTAAACAAAAATACCCCTCAGGACTGAAGAATAATTCAGGGCTTTAAATAATATTTTGGCATGACCTACAATTGTACTATTCTGCCCACCACCCCCTGTAAATTACTGAACTATCAATTTTCCATGTTTCTACCTGTGTAAAAATATTTGTAATTGAATGAAATGTGGGACCAGTGAAATGGTGGGAGAATTATCCCATTCTCAGATTTACTATAGTTTCATACTGAAAAAACCGCATATTTTATTATCTGAATAGCAGAAGTGTGAGTTTTCTAGACAGATGTGAAGCCTCTTTGAAATGTCTAGTAAACACTGCATTTCCCTCTTCTCCAGCACCCTACTCCTAGGCTAGATCAGTAAAGCAGAACATTGCAGAGCGTTCAGGAGAAGTGTTTGTCGTGTGTGATCATCAGCCTGCTTTAGAGCAGCAAACAGCAGAGTCCTCAAAACTTGTGGGAGTTTGAGTGCATATGTGGTAAAACTAATTCCACAGAGAAAGTAAGTTCTCTGTGTCCAGCAGAGTGAGGCTGAATGGATGCAGTCATGTCTCACTTTCAGCGGTACTGAATTGTTTTCCAACATATATATTAAACCAAAATGTGCGCAACAGAAATTCACAGTGAATATCAGTGCAATTACACATGCTTACTTCCTTTATTTTCACCTTTCTTATTATATATCTGGTCTAACCAGACATTACACAGTAAATCAGGAATTCTGTGAAAAAACATTTGCTTACTGAAATAGCTATTGAGTCTGAAATATGTCTATGCTGACTGTGAGGGCAGAAAGAGCTGGAATGATAAAGAAATTAACTAGATGGCAAATAAAATTGACTCCTTAATATAGAGGGAAGAACACAATGCTTTCTTCCTTCATTTTAATGTATAAAAATCATTGAATAGATTTCCAAGCACTGAGATTGAATAAATTGATCGCAAATAATTTGCATTCTGATTTTTCCTTCCTTCATTACCAGTGACCTATCAACTAGAAGTTTCTCTATTTCTTGCTGTTTTCAAGGACAGTTGTCAGAGGAAACCATTTTGCCATGCAAAATGAGCCGGAATTGTGCTATATATCCTCAGCACCAGCTACAATCTTCTTGCAAACAGATGTTACCAATCATAAACAAGCAGGCTCTGGAATGTTTCTGTTCAGTTTTTGTAACTTAGGTCACTTGTTGAATAACTTCCCCAAATCCATACCAATTACTTTTAGCATCTCATTTTTAAGTTTACAAAAATCAGTATGTGAACAATGGATGAATTCTGATTTCTCATACATATGTCATTATCCTCCAAGGCATTTGTGTAACAGGGATGACAGAGTTGGTAAACTAGAGAATCCACTCTGTCAGCCTACCCAGGTAGCCACTCGTTCATCCTCCCCCAACAGGACTGGGGTAAGGGTAGAAGCTGGAAAACTCCTGGGTTGAGATATAGACAGTTTAATAGGGAAAACAAAATCCATGTACACAAGCAAACAAGGAATTAATTCAGTGCTTCCCACAGCAGGCAGGTGTTCAGCCAGCTCCAGGAGAGCAGAGCCCCATAATGTGCAGTGCTTACTTGGACAGACAAATGCCATCACTCCAAATGTTCCCCCTTTTCTCTTTCTTCCCCTCAGCTTTATGCACTGAGCATGATGTCACATGTCTGGAATACCCCTGTGGTGGGTTGGGGTCACCTGTCCCAGCTGTGTCTCCTCCCAACCTCTCATGCACCCCCAACTTCCCCACCAGTGTGGCAGTGCAGACAGCAGAAAAGGCCTTGGTTCTGTGCAAACCCTGTTCAGCAATAACAAAAACATCTCTGTATTATCAACCCTGTGCTCAGCACAAATCCAAAATACAGCCCCATACCTGCCACTGTGAAGAAAATTAACTCCACCTCAGCCAAAACCAGCATAACTGGGCACTGAAGAGTAGGCTTTAATCTAAAATTATGTAAGTCAGTCTGCAGAACAAAGAATATGATTCTGTGACTTTGTGGTTATAGGAAGTAACAAAGTCCGTAAATGTGATTATTAGAATGATTTAAAAATTGTTTACATTTTAACTAGTAGCAAGTTATGGGTTTTAGTTTCCAATGAAGTAAAACTAAAAAGTGTGGCATATACCTCAAATGAAAATCTTGAATGAAATTGTCAATTTTTGCATGGTTAGAAAGAAAATAATTGATATTTGCAAACTCTATTTATCTTTTTTTGTCCAAATATAAAGTAAAGATTTCGAATGATTCTACATGTAAAACATTGTATTTGAGTTTCAGAAGAAACCTATAATAAAAAAAATGTAAAATTACGTAGGCTTTTTTTTTAAAGACTGTTTAGAGAAAATAATTTACTTGAACTTTATTATTTTTTTCTGGACCATTTTTTTTCCTATACTGGGCTTGGATATACTGCCTATTTTTTATGTAATTTCAATTTCAAATGTTTTGATATTGGACAATCTTAGTGGAGAAATTTACACATATTGTCTATTTTATACATTAAATGACACAAAACATTATGTAATTTTCTAGTAATATTGACTTATGGTAACTTTTTGTACATGGTTTAGTGAGCGGACGAGGAGACTGCAGCTTTTAAATACAAACAGAAGTTGCCTGTGTTCATGCTACCTGGGAGGCTTGTAGAAATCTATATTCAGAATTTTTGGGGGTAAGTCAAAGTCTGCCAAGAACACTGCCCATTCAGATGGGAGTTGACTCATTCTCTGGAATGTGGAACCATAACACACAGTTATTTGGATAGGCTGAATATTATTTTGGGACTGATGCTCACAGCAAACTTTTAATGGCCTAAAATAGCAAGAAGTGGTTAACCAGGGGAAAACTGTCAAAAGTCTTCCAGATTGTTGAAATCTCTTTAGCACTGACAACTTCACAAATGTTTATCTTAAAACTCGTTGTTGTCTCTATTGTCCCACCACACTTTTGGGATAAAAAAGACTGCCGAAGTCCAGGACATACAGACCACAGTGAGAAGACAGTCAAAGAAATGGATTCACAGTTGCATTAATACCACACAGAGTTCCAAGAAAGCTCTTGGGGTTTGTATGCCACAGTGACTTTTACTGGAACTAGACATGGTTTTTGGTTCATATGGTAAGACAATTACTTTTCCTAGTCTGCAAACCACTCTTTCTAGAAAAGGAACATATCTGATTTTTTTTTTAAAACGCATTTCTATACATCCATTAAGGTAAGTCTGACTCTAGCAGCAAATAAGAAATGACCACATAATTTTATTTTAGAAAAGATGGTTTCTGTTACGTACACATCCACCAGCCCACAAATATGATAGTCAGAACATTGAGAAAAAAAAATATTATTTTGTGACTTGAAAATAGTTTACATCCCTAGCTATTTATAATCTAGACACCCTGATTCAGTAGGCTGACTTACTGTGTCAGCAAGTATCGGGTGCACAATAATAAATGAGGAGAGAATGTCAACTATGTTGGCAGGAAATGGCCAGTCATACAGCTGACAGCCAGTCTTGGCAAGGAGTATATGTAATGGCTTGGTACTGCAAGCTGTTTGCAGTTAGCATTACCAAAACTGCCAGCCAATTGCCCCTTAAAGTCTGCTGACAGGCAGTAATCTAATCTGGCCTCCCATTTGTTCTTTGTTTTTATCTGCTAAACACAACTTCATCTTTCCCGTGGTTGAATTGTATGCTATTTGAAATCTGAACATTGCATTCAATCTTGTGGACATGAGAATAGCAGAGGTGTTATAATCAAAGTCATATAGAACTGGGCCTCTGGAAACAATTTTTCATGAAGATGTGCTCAGATTTCAAAATAAACTTATGATAAAACAGGAAAAAAATGTGGTTGTGTTATTTTCCCCATATATTCCCGTTTCAAGCTGAAGTTTGAACGCAGGAATGTTTTCCTTCATAAGGAATTCCAAATAGATATCAGAGATAGACTGGAGGGAGAATTGCGGGTACAGTGGAAAACAGATTCAAGGTTGCTGGTTTGAGCAAAGCACAGAAATAGGTAGCATGATTTGTGCTCAAACAAAGTAACATATCTGTAAAATAGCTACAGTTGAACAAGATATGTTCAGATTTGCTGGTTTTATTTCATGTTATTTGTTGAAAAGCAGTTGGCTTAAGTTTCATCACTGAGGAGTTGATGTGTTCTTATGGCTTTGTTTGACATGAAAACTATTTTTTCTTGCACAAAAGTACTAATCTACTATGTCATAGAAAGTCAGGATGGTCTAGTAGGAAGTGTGCTAAACCTTTCTTTGCTTCTCCAGAAGCTCCCTGTGTTGCTGGTGGCATATTTGATTAGGACTAGATCAGAAACAGTGTTGTGTATCAAAAAGTGTTTCCAATAAATATTAACTGCCTAGCAATTCATTTCTCAAAGCAGCCAGTTTGGTAGAGCCTTGCAACTGCCAGTATTTTCAGATGTAAATTTCCACTGACACAGCACTTCTGGCCCAGTGCTTGTGCCCAGAAGTGATTCTCTCTGTCAGTGAGTAGCAGCTTGGCATGCATGGCAACATCCTGCTGGTATTACAGACCAGGTGTTGCACAACCCTTCCACAAAAAAATGAGATGAGCCTATCTGGTTTGTCGTGCTTACCTCTGGCCAAATTATGTGGGTGAGGAAGATGTAACCCCAGGAGGTGCAGGGTCATTTCTGTTCCATGGTGAACCCACCCAACTCTGGGTTTTCCCTTCTCCCCAGTGGGGTGTTATGAGAGACCCACACTGAACTGCTTTTTGGAAATCTTGCTTGTGGCCATGCCTTTCTTCCACCCTAGTTTCCTGCCTTTCTTTCCTAACAACATAAAATATTCCCTTCTGTCTTAAATGTTCTGTCTTAAAAGAGATCTTGTGTAAAAACCCAGTGAAACATTCGTCTCTTAAAAGGAGATCCTTGCTTGCCAAAATGTACCTTGGTTTTCCTTGTCTACATTTCTCAAGGCATTTTGTACTCTTGAAGGAACACAGATAATAAAGTGTTCAAGCTTGGGAATTGTTTTTTCTATAGTGTCAGGGGGTTACTAAAAAATCTGAAACTGTTACCCAGAATCAGCAATTTTTAAAGCACTGCTGGTAGCACAGCTTATGACAAGGTTCTGTTTCTTGACCTGGAAATATTAAGAATCAGTTGGGTGAAGCCTCTGGGCACCAAGGAAAAAGTCTTTTTCTGACAGCAAAAATCCTCAGAGATCAAAAATTCATTTGCCAAAACCCAATTAACATATAAAGATAAAATGGTGTGCCAAAGTTGATCTCTAAAACAAAATGGTATTGACACTGCAACTACAAATTAAAAGGTTGACAAAAAGGGTAATGGTTATCAGTAACTTTCACTGAAAAACCACATGGAGTTACATTCCATCTGAATGAATGCAGCATTTCTACAAGAGGAATAGATCCAGCACAACATAAGACCCACAGAAGAGAAAACACTGTCTCTTAGCAGGAACTCTGCTCTGAGACGAATTTAGGGAAAGGAAGCAAGCAGGTGACTTATTAGAGAAGAAATAAGAACAAACAGCTCCAGCAGGGATTTCAGAATGGCTTGCCTGAAAACTACAGTCTCTTTGATCTTGTAAATGAATAGCAAAGTTCTTCAGCACTTCAAAAGGAGCAGTATCAGCTTTACAGGGTTGTTTGCCTGTGCATAAATAAATGGGCTGCTTACTTGGGCAAGAGCACATGCTACCAAGGAAGGTCAGAAGAGGTGAGGAGTTACATCCAAACTGCAGCTTGACATGGCCAAGGAGTTGGGCACTTCATCACATTGCCCACTTTTGCTCATAATCCTTTGAGCAGGTCAGCCAAGGCTGTATCTGCTGAGGGAAAACAGAGACCATCACTGTTCACAGACACACAAGCAGTGAGCTTTCAAAACACTCTCAGTTCTTAGGTCACTTTACCAATGCAAACTGGAAAAATAAAGGATAGAATTTGAACAGCATTTTGCACCATTAGGGTGCCAGGGCTTTTCACAAAGGACATTTTATTTTCCCCGGCAAACCCAAAAATCTCTTTCAGTCTCTGTCTTGGCCACAATTCAGGCAAGTGATCTGAGCCTTGCTTGCACCTGAGGGGAGTTCTAAGGTTCTTTTCTGATACTAGGTCAGAGATATTTGTTTTCTCATAACGCTTTCAATTACATGGTATCTCTTGAGAAGGAGAATTGTAAAGCTCAAGGCTGCTGGAAGTTTCCTTTAAAAGGCTACAATGACTAATTCTCTAATATCCTAACTGGAAAGAGGAGTTGGTAGAGCTATCTATGTATGGCAGTACTACTACTGAACATTCACTTCCACTTGGAGCAAGAAAAAGTCAGACTGAAAGACATCTGTGTAATTTCAAGTGACAGAGACAAATCCAAAAAACAATAGCAACTGGTCATAGGCAGAAGGTTGTGTCTCCATTCTCTTTGAGGTTCCTTCTTTCCCTACAGCAAAACACCCAGTGAAGTAATTCACAGCATGGCAGCCAAGATGGTTCTCTGCAGAAATGCTAGATTTTCTACTCTGTTTGGGATTTCTGGGAGTGAAAACTGATGGCAACAGGAGACTGAGAATGGATGAATACCAATACTGCAATCAGCTGTTAGTCAAGAACAAACACCTTCTGACCTGTGTGAACAGCAGAAGGAAATCTCCTTTCAGATGATTCTTGATGTTGTCTGCACGATAAGGTACACAGCTCAGGATCCTGCATTGCCACTGCAGGAACAGCAAGTGGAGAGCTCTGACAGAACACACCTAATTCACATTTATTCTCCTGAATCTTTAAATCTATAACCTAGATCTGTGTGCCACATGAGATCATACAGATCTTGCCAATAGCGCAATTGTTCCCTATCCTTACAAATACCTGGTAGAATCTCAGGGATGAGGAGGTATGCTTTGTTAAATAAATAAATTATTAAATAATAAATAAATAAATCCTTGATCCCACCTCTGGCCTGACAGCTTCAATGATGGTAAATAACTGTGCCTTTCCTACCCCCCTCAGGGCTTTCCACGTTTTGTTTTTTTGACTCTAACCATCTTTACACCATCACCAAAGGATATGATTTCTGTAATTTAGATTTGGATGTGCCCCAATTTACCCCCATTGCACACAGCCAACACTGAAAGGAGTATGTCTTCCACACCATGGGAAAGGAGTTCTGCAGTAAAGAAGAGCACAAGTCTTTCTTCTCTCAGTACTATTCCTGGAACAGCCTCAGATTATTGACTCTGGTGATCTAAAAATGTGCCATCCCAGTATTACACTGTCTCAGGATATATTCTTTCAAACACCTGAAAACGACTTCTCGGACCCCAAAGGGACACGGCATCAAACGGTTGGGCAAAGACTCTCAAGGCTTTCCATCTTCTGTGCAAGTAAAACAATTGAAAAAAATAAGCTTTTTTTTTTTTTTGATTGCTCTGGAACAGCAATTGATGCATTGCTATGTGGACCAGCAGAAGCAGCCAGGAAAGTCTACCTGACAAGAGTGCTATTAACAGCTTTGAGAAAGTCTCATGCCTTCTCTGGTACTGGGCTCTCCATACTGAGTCATACGAGAATATTATTAGCAAGACAGTTGTCACTTATAGCATCCTTTTGTTGCTCATTGTGAAGCTAAGATTTGCCTTCATCTTACACTTTTACTTTGCTACCTTTGTCATGGTGAAGCTGAGCACCCCATCTCAAGCTGCCTGAAGGAGCCCTGGTCTGCTCCCCTGAAGTCCAGGGCTTTCTCTCTGTCACTTGCTTTCCTCAGCCCCCGTTCACATCAGCCACCGTGCAGACTGGCTCATTCCTGGCTTTATGCCCTGCTGGAGGAGTTTCTATTCTCTAGTGCTCCCTAGGCATGGGGTAGCTCTGGTTCTGTGAGCAGCTGAGACACCTCTGCAGAAGCACCATTAGGATTAGCATGGCTCATATTTGTAGTCATTATTGTGCTTAGGGGTGAGACTGGCCCTGCACTGTAGTGCTGGGCTGCACACTCGTGGTGCTGGACAGGGAGATGCTTATCCCTGGCTGGAAGCAGCATGATTTACTGTCTGCCACGGCAGAGAGCTTGCTGGCTACAAATCCTATTTTGCCCCTGCACTTTTTGATGTCTAAAACTGTATTCTCTAACAGAAAGGCTCAGCTTTCAGGAAGTAAGGGCTTCGAAGAAGAATTTAATTTCACAAGATCCTTTACATGGTAATGGCTGTAAAGCCCCCCAGCTTTCACAGAGTCCTGCTTTTACCACTTAGTGCTGGGGCAAGTCACTGACCGCAGAGCCAACCAGGGACCGCTACAAGTGACTGCTACTTCCAGATGCATGGATACAAAAACTAAATTATTGTTTCAGAAGAGATGACAGCAAACTCGCTGCAAGTAGTTGTACAGACACATGAAAATAGTAATTACTGGCTCCAGTAATGTTTGAATGTCTTCAAACAGGTCCTGAATTCTAGGGAAACAGAAGGTAAATTGCAGATGGGCATCACACTGTAGTGATGTACAGTTCAGATGGCCTTAGGAAGAGGAAACACATGTCTAAAGGTGAAAACCCCTCAGATATTGATAGGAAATACGTACTCATAGGGGAGCATAAAAAAGATATTACTTACCTTACCCTCAGTATTCAACCCTCACAGAATGAACTCCCATACCAACTGCTATATGAGAAAGTATTCAAAACTCATCCCTAGGGCCAGTTTTTGTAGCTAAGCAAATTATCACATCGTAACAAACGTTGTAAATCATGGCTTAAATTAATAATGAGTACACAAAGGCTTTCCTTCATACCACCTTCACAAAGGTGATCAGTGTGAATAGCTTATCTTGGGGCTTCATCTTGAGATGCAGCACTCGAGCTGAGCGATGCTTCAGTGGTGACAGATTGCTGCCATCCTGTGGCAGGCACGTGCATTTCAGACCGACTCCTGCCTGACAGAAAACAGTGCATTCAGGGGGTCGTTTTAGAAATAAATAAACAGCATTATTCTTAAATGCCACAGAAGGAAAGTGAATCGTCTGTAACCTGCAATATTCAGATCTTAGAAAGCTATGAGACATTTCAGCGATTCTACTACAAATTACTCTCAGAAAACAAGGACCAGGTGGGAATGGGCTCATGTCACCTTTTTGCTTGGAGAGATACTGCAGCATTCAGTGGTCAGACTCCAGAAAGGATGTTAACCCTAGCCCAGTTCTAACCCTGTTTCAGACTGCTAGTTCCAGAATGGACATAAAAAAAAAAAATAATCCCTATTTCTGATGGCAACTGTGCTGGTGTCCTCAACTGGAAAAGCCATCAGACAGCGCAAATAAGGGGAGCCCTCTGCCAAGATTGCATCCAAACTCAATACAAATAACACGGTTCCTAACACTGAGTCTTAGGGCTGTGTTCAGGAACGCGTGTGGCATAAATGAACCAGTGAATGACCAGTTGTTACTTTCTGAGATTCCGTTTCTCACATCTTGTCCCCAGTTCTAGTATTTAGTGGGAGAAAGTTTTCTATAACATGGCTTTGAGACCCAGGCACCTGGGAAAACATGAGGACTTGCAGATGGACAGTAGTGGGCCCACTACTGTTTAACTTGTTCATCAATGACTTGGATGAAGGGGCAGATGCCTCCTCAGCAAATTCACTGACAACACAAAGC
>JANRGV010000075.1:51566157-51579192 GCA_024734035.1 Alethe castanea | reverse complement strand
CCACCACCAAAAAGCAGGCCATGCAAAACCAATACAGAAGCACTTTTCAGTGCTTTCAGGGGCACACCAAACACTGTCAAATGACTACAGGAGGCCACATACTGGTGAGAATCTGCCTGGTCAGGACATGCAATAAAAGTGGGCTTGAAGCCTGGAAGTATAATATAAGAAAAGGAGAGACAGCTAAAATCTGTTGTACTATTTTGTGGTAAGTGTGGAAACATCATAGCTGCTGATACTGAAAAAAATAGTCTAGGCAGAGAAAAGTGCTTGAGAAAATTCTGTAGGGGCAATCCAAGCTCAGCTGAACTGCAAGTCTGCTTCACCACTCCTGTGATCAAATACGTTTTTAATATGGTGAATGGAAATATGTGAAAAGCATGTACAATGCTCCTAAGTTTATTTTTAAGTGCCTAGCCAATGTATTCCCAAAATGTATGATGATAATAAATATAGAAATATGGATTAAAAAAAATTCTTGAATGGTCTTAATGTAGTGAGGATTCTGGTGTTTCATTTCAGAATTACAAAAGAAAGAGATGCCTCCAACACCGCTGTTCTAAAATTCAGCCCCAGGAAAGTATGTTATCACTACAGAAAACAAGGAAAGGCAAATACAGCACATCAGTGACATTTTTGTTTGAGTGGCTTTCAGTTTTGAAGGAAAACATTTGCAGTTTTAAAAGTTGAAATGTTGATCCATAAGCATATTCTTCACCCAATAGTTTTGCAGAGTCAAAACCAATCATTTTCATAATATTCAACTTTATTATAATAAACCCATGTTTGTTTGGTTTTTTGTTTACTTTTATAATGCTGATTTGTTTTCATGTTTCATTTCTATTTTGTCTTATGTATCTTGGAAGCATTAGGACAAGAAAGGCTTTATCTTGGAATGATTATTCATTTTATTATGAAGATGCAGAAAGCCAAGTGAAGAAAAGGTCACTGTAAACTCTTCCTGGCTAGGTTTACAGATATTCCAAGTAGCACATTTGTAACTTCAAGTGTAAATATTTGCATCTTGTTGTTTTTATTAAATAAAAAACACTAAATTCTGGACACAAGTATAATCTAAATGAGAGAAATCTGTGTTTGAAGTTTTTCTGTCCATTTTAGGACTCTTTCTCTAGACCCTGTCAAGCAGCTGTTTGGAGCAGGGACCAAGGAATTGTCATTACCCTGTCAAAGAGCTCCATTCCCACCATTGACTGGAGCTGACACTTCTGATCCTGTGCTTGCTTTGGTCAGGTCCACACAGCTGTGGGATGTGAAAGCCCACTCTGTGCCATTGAGAGCTGTTGGGCATAATGAGAAGAGAAAGGGTTTCAAAATAAATACTTTATATGCCAGAGATTTTATAACAATAAAAATCAGCAGTTATAGGAGGAGTAAATTTAAGAAAGTGTAGTTTGGTTGGGATAATAATTTCTGCAGGAATTAGTGTAAAATGTGGGAAGATTGTAAGAAGATTCTTTGCAAGAGAAAAGAAAAAAAGCTGTCAAAACAATACAAATTGAATTCTTCTGGTTATTGCATTCAAACATTAATTATAATTCTAAATTTGTCTCAACCCAAACCATCTGATTGAGTTATATTCACAGTATGCACCCATGAATGAGAAACTTGATGAAATCTCAGCATTAAATTTCCTAACTGGCAGGTGTGTCACTAAAAGGTATAGACAGTTTTGGACATATCAGTATTTATAGGGATTGGTCCTCAGCAGATTTAGTCAGAATTTATTCTCTGGAGTGAAATAGTGAGGGGGTTTTATTAATCCTATTTTCAGGTGGTGATAACAGATGTAGGATTGTCCAGTTTGCTTGCACTCTTGATTTTCTAGAGCAGTGTCTGAACCAGTTCAATTTCCTTGAACTGGGAAGTCTGAACACTAGTGGCATAACTTAATTGCTTTCTGGTTGTTGCTGTCATGTTGTAATATTTTCATCACCCTAACCTAGTGAATAGAAGAGCAGACATATTTTTTCTTAAATAATTATATTTTCTGGTTTTATATGTTGAGGTAGAGCATTCAAGGCAGGCCATTTAATAAGTCAGTGTTAATATTTTCCACTGAATATACTTTTTGTAGCTTCTCTATTTCCTAGTAAAATATATACATGGATGTAAAATCTCTTTTCTTGAGGTATTGAATTCTGATTTATCAATAAGGGTTCTTTTCTGTATCAAAAAAAATCCCTTTGTGACAAACTGCTCCAAGCCAGACAATGTAGAGTTAGTAAGAGGTATCAAAATTATGGCCTTACTTTATTGTTTGCCACATTTTATTTCATCGTTCACAAGTGGGGAATTTAAAATATCTTTATTGAGCGAAACAGAGTAGTAATTAATCTTTCAGCCCTCAGATATTACTCATTCATTTTTCACGGCATTTTATCAAGGTCATCATAACTCCATATTGTAGGTGTTAATACTTATAACTTGTGGGTTTTATGAATTTTAAAGGTGTATAAAAAGATGAGTGTTCTAATTGCTTGTCACTCAGCAAAATTGCAGATGAAATTACAGGCTAGCAGAAGACAATGGTGGTGATAAGGCCTGAGTGAGTAAAAGGTCTTGCTCAGATGTCAGTCTCATAACTTTATTTCCTTGAACCTCGGACAAAAAAAACATGAAAAAACAAATCTTCTGCAATTAAATATTTTTCTTTGGCCCATTGCAAAAATATTGCAAGCAATTGAGTTCAGTGATCTATAGAATCAGGAAGAGCTGAATTTTGTAGATTATCATAGGTATCATGAAAGTCATACTGCTAAAATGTCTTGTGTTTAGAATGAATCTAAGACCATCTTTATATTTTGGGTTGGGTATAGCCCATCAGTGAAAGGAAACCTATGACAGTCAGGAATTTTTCCATACCTGAAAGGGTTTCTTTTAGGTCTTTGTCTATTACACCATCTCCATCTTGCTTGTGTTTGTCTCCATCCACGTTTAAATCAATAAATTTGTCTTCTGCTGCTGATGAAAATAGGCTGACTGATAGACAGTATTGGCCTGTGACAGACATGAACCTGAATATTGGACTCACGCTCAAGTTTGTCTGATTGTGGCTTAGAGATCTTGATCAGGACCAGATGAAACTAAATATTCCGCACCTGTGCGTGGAGAGATTCTGTTACAGGTCTGTCATCAAACTCTAGTCACCATGCATGAACTATTAAGACAAATGATATCTCAGAAAATAATTTCAAAATCCCTGCATGCTGTCACGCTCAAGAACACTTTCTAACAGGGGTTGTGTGTCCTAAAAGACATTGTTCTCATATGGTTTGGAGACATTGCATGTACTACAGAGCTTGGGGATTGCCACTTAGTGACTGGAGGTCACTACACTCATTGTTCTGATATCTCTCATAAGAATTTCTTTTCCATATCCTCACTTCTTGTTTGTTGTGGTTTAACTCCAGCCAGTAACTAAGCCCTACTCAGCCACTTACCCATAGTGGAATGGAAGAGAGAAAAAGAAGAGGAAAAGTGAAAAAACTTGTGTCTTAAGATGACAGTTCAAAAGCCATGCAAAAAGATGAAGCAAAACAAATTCATTCCCTCTTCCCATGGGCAGGCAGGTGTTCATCCACCTCCAGGAAAACTGGGCTCCATAATGAGCAATGCTTACTCGGGAAGAAAAACACCATCACTCTGAGCGTCCCCTCCTTTCCTCTTCTCCCCACAGCTTTATATGCCAAACATGGCCTATCTGGTCTGGAATATCCCCTTGGATCAGTTGGAGATGGCTGTCCCCCACCAGGTGTGTCCCCTCTCAACCCCTTGTGCACCCACAGCATGGTTGCTGGTGGGATGGGCTGAGAAGCAGAAATGGCCTTGGCTCTGTGAAGCCCTGCTCTGCAGCAACAAAAACATCCCTGTTTTATCAACTCTGTTTCCAGCACAAATACAAACCACAGCCCCATACAAGCTACTACGATGAAAATTAACTCTATGCCAGCTAAACCCAGCATACCATCTAATGATATTTATAGCCGTCACCTCTTGGATAAAGGAGATGTTGGTTCCAAGGAAGATTAAGGCCAAAGCTTGCCTGACTGTATTGCTTAGAAGAGAGCAACAAAATCATAGAATCATGGAATCAAAACTAGTTTGGGTAGAAGGGACCTTAAAGACCATATGATTCCAAGCCCCATACCATGGGCAGGGAGACCTCCCATGAGACCAGGCTGGTTGAAATTCCATCCAGCCTGGTCTTGAACACCTCCAGGGATGGAGTATCAACAATCTCTGTGGGCAACTGGTTCCAGTGCCTTACTACCCTCTGGGTTGGATCACCACATACACTTGCTTTTTTAATCACGAAATTGAAAATGATCAGCTATTTTTAATATACTTTATTAGAATGTCTTCCCACATGTATGAAACCCTTCAATAAGAACAGAAATATACCAGCAGATGAACAAGCTCTGAGATAATCTTGCATTTGTTACCTTTAGAAGAGAAAAAAATCTTTGCCTTTTTTGGTATGGAAATTGTTCAATAAACAACAGTTTATATTGGGCTAGCAGGAAAGGTTGAACTAATATCATTCAAATATGAACTTAAATCACGTAGTTTTGAAAGGGGAAATGACATGCATGAATCAAAGCTAGTCCCAACTACTGTAAATCAAATGACTGTGCCTTACAACTCTAAATTATTCACATAATACAAGCAACACAAATCCTAAATCTATTCAACAAATAGAATCTAAAAAAATATTTCTCTGTGAAGAAATATGGAATTCCTTAAGATGGAGGAATTCTTACATTGTTTGAACCCTGGGACAAAAAAAAATTGTATCAGAATGTTTTTATGTGATATGTAGTATCTGATACTTGAGATGATAAGCAGCATTCTTCAATAACTCAGTTCAAATTGTGAGTTAAGGTTCCCACTAATATACTTGTAAAATCACTTTGACTGTGATTTAATGCGAAAGCCACCTGGATTATGTAGTTAATATTCTACCCAACCATTTATTTCACATTGCCAGTCAATATGAGACAACCAGGGCTACAAACCCAAATAAATCTGAAGCAGTTCATAGAATCACAGAATGGCTCGGATTGGAAGGGGCCTTTAAAGGTCATCCAGTCCTACCCTACTATTCTGGGCAGAGTCATCTTTCACTAGATCAAGCTTCTCAAAGCCCTGTATAACTTGGCCTTTAATGTTCCCAATGGTCAGGCATCCACAGCTTTTCTGGGAATCATGTTTAAGTTTTGTGAAAGACCTTACAGAAGCACAGATAGATGACATCTCTAGTTGTTCCTTGGGATTCTGATGCAGTCACTCCATGACAGAAGGTCACTGGAGTGTGTTATATATTTATGTCCAAGGTAGCTGATTACAAGTGGACTACATGTATTTTAGGAGATTTTCCTTAAATATCTGCGCCAGAGAAGGAGTGAGATGTGTTTTGTTCCTGAGGAAATCCATACATAGCACTATTTCTTGCTCACCATTTTAAAGATAACCTTTTTGATATCTATAGGGCGGCACTGTGCATGTTCATTCCTGATGGAGCGGGCAGCATCCTCTGCATATTCTTCCACTCTCTGTCTCATGCTTGGGAAAGGCATGGAAACAATATCACATCTTCAGAATCAGTTCTGATTCACTGTGGTTATGAGTGCTGTTTCGGGTTGGATTAGAGTGAAATATAAGCAGAAAACTGGTAAATCAAAAGGGCAGAAAAATGGCAAGGAAGTATAATTTAAAGTTAACATTTACCTCTAGTGTTTCAAGACATTGAGACCTACCCCCTTCCCCTCAAAAAAAATAGGGAGCGAGCTTCACAATATGTCGTAGGTCAGAAAATACCTTCTTTTTCCAATTTGTGGACATTTAATAAAGTTGTAAACTATTTCTTCTCTAAAGAAAGGTTGTGGCAGTGGTTTGCAGGGTGTTTTCAGAGTGTTGTGTTCCATTTTCAACAAAAATCTTCTCCGTTTATCCTTGCCTCCATCAGAATCACAGAGTATCCATATAATTCCAAACTTACTGTATGTATTTCATGCTTCATATTGCTTAATTAGAAGTGAGAAACATTAACTTAATTGCAGATATTCATTGATATTCATTGAAGATACTGTCCGTTCTTAGACAAACTCTTGTCTTCTCATATATTCCGTTTTCCATGAAGTTGAAATATTGTAAATAGATTTTTTGGTATTTTTCTTGAATGAGAAAGAAAATAATTCATAGACAAATAGACAAATGTAAATGTAAATAGAAAAATAATTCGATGTAAATATTTTATAAAAAATACCCTGGCTTGAGATTTGATGCCATAGTCATGAATCATATACAATAATGTTGTAAATGAGATAACTGCAGCATTATATTCTCTGGGCAGAGTTAATAGATTCAGTAGAACTCTAGAAAGATATTGTAGCTGACGTTTCTCTATTTCTTTCAGAAAAGCCTTTTTAAATCCTCAGTTTGCATATAGGACCAGATTAAGTCCCAGTAGCCAAAATCCTTGATTTAGTGGATTTAATTTCCTAAATTACTGAGTAGGAACCAACTTCATTGTCAAATTTGACTAGGATACTCTATCAGCTTGCTTTCTTATTCACTGACAAAACATTTTCTAATAAAGGAGACCTACTAGTATTCCTAACAAATGTTAACTTACAGTGTCTCCAAAACTATATGCAGAAGTGGCCTGATTATTTTATTTTTTTTCTTTTTATTTTTGTGTGATTCCTGACAATGCCTTAATATGGCATTGAATTTTATAGAAAATAATTATTTATGTACCAGAATACATATTTTTGACAATTTCCCCAGCCTCTAGCCTTTCAGTGCAAATGCCTCAAACTGTACTAATGTCTTTGAAGGTCTCCCGCTGACTTGGTCTGTTATTAAAGGACTGGGACACTGTGCTCTATAGAACTTTGAATATTTGCTAAAGAAAAGCCATTGCCTAGACACAAAATGTCCAGGCAGATTTAAACAGTGACTTCATAGGGTACTGCAAAAATGTCTTAACTTCCAAGAGTTTACCATCCTTATCTAAGAAAGCACCTTTTCCTTTACAGAAAACTGAAATATTTCTGTGG
Organism: Alethe castanea; assembly: GCA_024734035.1. Taxonomy (NCBI): domain Eukaryota; kingdom Metazoa; phylum Chordata; class Aves; order Passeriformes; family Muscicapidae; genus Alethe; species Alethe castanea. The sequence goes on along the minus strand of JANRGV010000075.1, from coordinate 51,572,110 downwards.
TGCAACTTCATGTACAGAGACTTTTTTCTTCTTCAGTGTGGACAATTTGGGCACTTTTCTATTAATACTGCATAACTATGTATTTTTCTTGGGTCATTCTTGCATCCCACTGCTTTATACAGGTTTATGTTTATATAGGTTAATGAGAGTGGAAGAGAAACAATTTTAGGAAAAACATCCCTATGAAGTCAAGAAATTTAGCCATTTAAAATATCATATAGAATTTAATAAATTTCTTCTATTAATTTATTTTTAGCTTCAGATTGGCTTTCAATTCTGGGACACCTATTATACATTTCAGGAGACCTAATTTTTTCTGACCACATTTGCTGTTATATAAACAGTCTACTTCATCATAGGGAAATATTTAAAGCTAACTGCATTTTTAACACAAAGGTAATCTGTCCTTTTGAAATATTTCACATACAAAGATTAATAAATTGCACATGTTGCTATAGCAACTATGAATCAAAGTATAGTAAGTCTAGACAGTGCTATTCATGCCCTTTGAAAAGAAAATTAAGTATAAATATCAAGTTTTCGATTCATGCCACCTAGAATATTGTAGTAAAAATTAAAACAATAGTGATTTATTTTGCCCTGGTCTATCTGCTTGTAGAATTAATTTTAAAGGCTCATGTTTAAACACCTATGTTTTTTCCTGTGTATGTTAACATATTATACTCTCTGATTTTTTATCATAAGTCTCCCTTATAGGCCTTTGGAAAGTAATTCTCATTCAACAGTGCCATGAAAAAAATCATTAGTATAATGATAAACTATTTCATAATCACTAATAGACACAAGTGGTTTTCATCTACCTATGTGACAGGTGAATGCAAAATGTCCTTGAAAATAAATTGGTTCCCTTTATTACATTAATAATTTTATAAAAAGTCTAGTATGAAATCTATGCTTTAAAGCCAGTTCTGTAGCCCCAAATGACAGTGATGACTCAGTCTAAGAGATGGATTGACCAGGTAAATATCTGAGGGGCCATGTACCACTTCTCTTTTACAGCTCACTAGGTGCTCTGTTTGCATTTGCAAAATAAAAAGTGTTTAAAAAAATGTTTCCAATAAATTTATACTATTTATGAAGTGTGTGGCAGGTGGGATAGGTTCTTGTGAAATAAACCAAAATAAGAAGGTCTGCCTTGGATTTTGAGTGCTATTTAGTAAATACTTATTGCATCAGCAAAGGCATGAAATGTTTTCTCCATGCAAGCTGCTAACTCCAGAGTTTAAAAATAATCTCTGCCCAGGGAATGAGTGACAATGCAGGAGATTACAACACAATATTCACTCATGAGTGGCGTGGAAAAAGTGAAAGAGGAATTACTATTACTTCTCACGGTATGAAAACAAGGGAGCATCAAATGAAATAGCAAGACAGGATTTTCAAAATAAAGAGGAAATTATTTTTCAGTAAATGTGTGAAGTTCTTTCCCCACAGAACATGAGTGCCTGAAGATTACAAAGATTGCCTGAAGATGTTCAAAGCAATTGAACAATGAATTGGGAAAAATTGAGTGTGCTTGGTTAAACACAGAGATGAGACATTTGGCTCAGGAGGTCCTGCAGTTAAAATCGTGGAGACTGGAAGGGGTTTTGGAGAAGTTTTGTTTTGTAATAATTCTGTTTCTTACACTTCTCCTTAGGTGGTCCCTGTTAACCATTCTTAGGGAAGGCTTACTGTGCATTATAGATAGTAAGTGTGACCTTGTAAGGCATTTTTAAATCTGTTTATTATGTCAAGCAGTGATAACAAAGTTGAGAGAAGAGAATAAAAGAGAAGAGGGATTTAAAAGTATTTTTTAAAGAAGATTGTGCATTCTAGCAGCACCTTATCCTCTCAACTTAATAAGCTTTGTTATGTACTTTTCCCCAGGAGCTGGTATTTTGTGGTTTTGATCTCCATAAAGCCAGGAATAGAATCCATATTGCTCTAAAATTAGAGGGAGGCTTAAGACTTTTTCCCTCAGAAATATTGGATCCAATTTTCTATGTCCAGAAAACCTAGTCAGTGGAACGTTTGGGAAAATGACATTTTTGCAAAAATGTATTCAGTGTATGTTCTTTATATGTTTCTTCTGTAAAGGAGAGTATTTGGTGATATAGTCAACATTCAATTGAAAATTTGGAATATATGGTCAAAATATAGGCACTTTCTAGGAGCTGATACACACTTGTCTGTGAGTAATTGAAAGCTAGACCCACATACCCCTTATATGATGAGTTTTGTTAGATGAAAATGATGAAACTTACAGAGAGCACAGAATCTCTATGCAGATAAGATGAGAAGACCTATACTATAGTACTTTGCCTTGGCTTCTCCTTACATTAGCCATTTGTTCTTCCTTGACAGAAATGCAGCTGAAAGAATGAGGATGAAAAATGGGATTCCAGTAAAAAAGCTTCCAGGCTTTAGTTTATTTTAAGTCAAAGTTACTTCAATATGGAATGAGCACTTACATTGTAATAGTTGCCTCCCCGCCCGCACTTTTTGACCAATTTGTCAAATTTCAATATAGTAACATCAGTACATTAATCCCATGGAATTCTGTTTAACAAGAATTAATTTGTCCTTGTAAATGTTTGGCTAGTTCTGCTGACAGAAGTACATTATGGAAAAAGAGAATTCTCTCTACATGTACATATGTACATATTAATAAACAAAGAAAAAAAATAGATGGGATGGAAAAAGAGAAGTAATAAATTAAAAGCCCTAGGCTGCCAATATAGGTGAAAATATATGATGTTTTCTTCGGATAACATATCATTTTCTAGGAGTAGTAAATAAAAACTCCTTTTTTTGCATTTTCCAAAGCTATATGGGCTGGCACACTGACATTGAAAAGGCACATCCAGGAATTCCCCTTGTAAATTTATCCCAAATAATTTAGAGATGAGGCAAGTAATTTCTGACTAGGCAGAAAGGGCTGAGGGTGGGGATGGTGTTTCCCTAGTCAGAGCCTATTGGCAGAGCTAACACCAGTCTCAGACTCAATACTCCCAGCTGTCAGGGACTGTGCAACTTTCAGATCACATTTAAGTGGATTAATTTCAGATATTTTCTGGAAAAACAGCTCTTCTATGATTTACATGTTTGTGCTGGAGAATCTGGGTGTTTACTGAATCCTTTTGTTTCATTTATAGAAAGAAACAATGCTGTGGCACCAGTGACAGTTCTGTGATTGCTGTGTCCCTATCAGGACTTGTCACAGCACACCGCCCTGTAGGATGTATCAACAGAGCAAAGTGTTGTAGATGTTTCAAGGCAATTTTAAGATTGCTTGGGTGTATTGGATGACAGCCACACAAGAAAAATCTTGATATGGAATTCCTGCCTGTGAATCAAACCTCCAAACTCTGTTTTCTTCCTGATCAGGGAACTCAACTATATCTGGCTTCTACAAGGACCCTGCTGTCAAAAAAGCTAGGTTTGTTTTTACGAGATCCTTGCTGAATCTGTAAAGTACAGTTACTGTTTGAGGTTCAAAATGAAAATTCCTTGAGGTGAGAACTTCACCTGACATTGTGGCAATTGTCTGTGGATTCCTGAAGCAATCTATCATCTAAACATTTTTTTTTTTGGCAGATGGACAACAGAATTTGAGGAAGGGGAGTTTTTTCATTCACATTGCTCAAATCTGCATTATAGATTTAGCAGATACTTTTGCTTTTTTTAACTTTGCATCTTTAGTAGAGCAAGGCACCCAGATATTCCATATCACTGCACCATACTTACTAATATCCTATACTTGATGGGGAGGGTTGCTATATCTTCTAAGAAAGAAAGCAATCTCTTCAGGACAAGAGACCATGTTATTACGTACCAATTAAGTGAGGAAATTACCTCCAAAAATCGTCTAACATACCTCAGATTTTTTTCCTTGTAGTACTTGTTTTTGAATTTAGGCAACCTCATGAACTCCTGCTGGCTGTCTTGAATTACCTCCCTGTCCTCCACGTGTCATCCATAGGAGGATCTGTTCCATGATCTTCCCAGACACAAGAGGTAAGGTTGACAGGTCAGTAATTCCCAGGGTCCTCTTTTCTATAATTTTTAACAATGGGTTAAAATTTCCCTTTTTCCAGCCAGCTGGGACTTTGCCTGACTACCAAAGCTTTTTGAACATCATGGAGAGTGGCTTGGCAACTACATCAGCCAATTCCCTTAGGACTCTAAGGCCCATAGATTTATGTGTATAGACTCAAGAGTCGAAAAGTGGCCTTTCTCAGTGAGAAAATGATGAATCCTTTGCTATCTGTTTGTGTCAAGAGTCAGCACAGCTAGGTCAAAAATGATCACAAGAAAGTAACTTTTAAGTGAGGGTGCCTATAGAAAAAACAGCAAAAAATGCAATGGAGATTTTTTTTTAATTGGAATTTTGGCTAATATTAAGTGAGGAGTTTTGGACTTGTAAAAGGAATAGATGGTAGATTTAGAAATTTTTATTCTTATTAATAGAGTTCTGTACATTCCTCTGTAGAGCGGTCTCTGTAACTGCACAAAGAGAAGTTCTGACTTGGGCTTTCTAGTGAGACAATACAATGAAAGATTTCAGAAAAGGGATATGGATCACATTTCAGGAAAAAAAAGTTAACCGTAAAACCAGTGGAGGGCTGTATCTGGAACGATTGTGGAATCTATGGGTGGAAAACAACGTGAATATGAGGATGTGTTTCCCACTTTTACATTTAGGGATAGATCTGTCAAATATCTAAAATGAAAACTTATAACAGGTCCTAGACAAAGAGATTAGATAACTTTTGAGGTCCCTTTTAACACCTCTATACTTACATAATGATCTCATCATAAAAGATCTTGGATCTGAAAAAAAGTATTATTGCTAGATTATTACTGAAAGATTTGAGTTAAAAATTGTCTCTAGAGGTCTACTGATCCAAAATCCTACTTCAAGGATATACCAGAGTGTCCAGCTCAGTTTGTCTATATCTATGCTTTCTCCAAACAGCCTGTTTCGGTGTTTATTCTCTGCTTCTCTGTCATGGGAGAAAAACTCACTTAATTTTCTCAGCTGGCTTGATGCTTACTCCTGCTGTTGCAGATTGATACCACTGCCTCTGACTATTTTACTGTGTATGACAGAGAAGACCCTGGCTCTGACTTCTGTAGATTCCTCTGTAGGTAGTTGAAGACTGTGATTAGATAGAGTTCTCCAGTGTAAGAATACCCAGCTCTCTCTACCTTTCCTTCTGTGAAATGTGCTGGACTGACAAGGTGTGTGTTTGCTACCAAGAGCACAGTGGCTATAAATAAAATCTCTCCAACTTTCAGTCTGAGCAAGAGATAACTGGGTGCCTTTGAGAGCTGTCTTCTGAGACATTTCCTTCACACACCTTTCTTTGAATGTGTAAACAAGGAAACAGTTTTTTAGTTGCATGGTATTGGGAATGGAAAGTAATTTCAAAAAGTACCCCAGGGAGAAGAGTAGAACAATTAAAAGCTCTGTCAGAGCTCATGCTCTCTGGAAACGCAAAAGGCAATTTAAAGTATTCTCCCAAAGGGAATTTCATATGGTTCTTGTCCTATATCTGCTAGCAACATGAGTCAGTAAATGTAAGATAATCTGAAGGCTGCCACCTTTAGCATTTGTCTTATTTTGCTCTGTGCAGAATGTGATATATTCAGCAGTTTTGAATTAAATAGATGAAACTGAATGTAGCACAGTAATCCAGAGGACTGGGAGCATTTCTGCGAGAACTATATAATGTTAACATGTATTTTCAGGGACTTCAAGGCATTGCTGATGAGAGGCAGGGAAGCCAAATCTTGCGGAGAGTGAGGAGCCAAGTTGCTGATAAAAGGAAAAAAAATACAACTATTTGTGACTTGTTGTGGAACAGGAAAAATAGAAATTCAGAGGACTAGCATAATCAAAACAAGCTGGATTTGCTGTGCAAAGAATATTTTAGTCTGAAGCGCT
>JANRGV010000075.1:51219042-51230201 GCA_024734035.1 Alethe castanea | reverse complement strand
GCTACAGATGCATCAGAGTGAGAGTGCAGCATGAGCTTGTTTTGTAAACCAAGCAACCTTTCTTCTAACCATGGCAGTTATATGAGAGGAATTTTAAACAAAAGCGTTTCCAGCAGCTAGATAAGCAAGTGTCTTGCTGAGAAAGATGGAAGGCTAATGGTAATTCTTCTGCCAGAAAGCATTGGAAAATAAGAGCTGTCATCTAGAAAATGACAAAGCCATTTCTAGTCCCTGCAGACTAGCACTCTATCTTTTGCTGAACAAATATGCTGTTAAAGGTGTTGGCCTGAAAACCAAACACAGAAAAATGTCACACTGGTATCACAGTGGTACTATTAATCTGTGTTTGAAATGTTTTATAATGACTAAATTGTTTGCATTAGGAGTGAGCCTTCCCAGAAACTCCCTACTTAAAGAGATAGACAAAACACAAATTGCTATAAACAAAAAGCTTCTTTTCCAAGGAACTTGTGAACAAAAGCATTTGTAAGGTGTCCCAGAGTGGGTGAAGAATCTTGACCTGGTGTTGATTAGATCAGTGGCAGAACCAGAGATAAAGCGTAAATTTATCCAGTTCCCCATCTCCTGACCTGTTCACTTGACCACAGAGGCTGATAAGTGATGACAGTCACACGCAAAATTGTTTCAAATATCCTCTCTATTTCTTCTGAATATTTCTCTGGTACAGCTTTTTACTGTATGTTTCTGAGTGGGTAAGATTTTACCACTGCCCTTCTAACAGTACATTTTTCCCCCCTCTCTCATTTACCTGCTAATCTGGTTATTAAACAGAATATTGTATCTATCCAGTCTAAGAGATCAGCTGCCTATGTAGTTTTTTTTTTTTCTTTTTAAGTGATTCCCTTGCTCCTTCCTCCCGTCTTTTGGTCAAAAATATAGTTTCTATCTGATTACAGCTGGCCTCTGCTCAACCTTTCGTACAGGGCTGATTTAGATTTTCCAGTTCAGTCACAGCAGGAAAGATAAACCCTGAACCACATGATGATGTTGGCAGTGTCAGACAGTGGAAATGAAGTCTCTAGGGTATACCAATTGACATTTCAACACTTCGCCTGCCAAAGAACAGGCTTGCACACATTAAAAAAAAAAAAAAGTTACAGAACTGAAGAAAAACCCCATTAAAAGTCTTGAAAGTGGAAAGCACATTTATGTGTCTTTACATAGCAGATGGATACTGGCCTTAGATACTTCCTGCCCTCCAAAAATATACCACTCTAATTTCCTAGGAGCTATGAGTAAGTCAGATATACTTTATGTGTAAAGTTGTATTTAAATAGGGACTATGATTGTTTTTTTCTAGGAATTATCAGGATTCAGAGCTCCCTTACAAATTTAGTTCTACAATGAGCTTTATATTGCAGTAGGCTTACATTTTTTTCTACATTACACCCAACTTATACCACCACAGCTTGATGGCCTCTGTTAGCTCTAATTCTCACAAGCAGCAAAAAAGAGTCTTCCTGAATGTTTATGACAGAGGTTTTTTCTCATCTGTCTCCTGCATTTTAATTCTTCTTCAGGCTTTAAGTTACATTTCTTTTTTTCCAATTAGAAACAGAAAAAAAAAAGTGTGAGAAAACAGAAGAGCATATTCAAATCATATTAAAACCTCTGTTTGATTTCCCCCACCCCCTTTTCTCTTTCTTCTTTCTTTTCAATGACATTTCCTATGATGAGCGCTCAGAAAGAATAGCTATTGCCTCTCTTGTCAGTTTTGTTTTGTCAGCTCTGAATGCTGGGTCTTGCTTTGCCATTTTCAAGGTCTCTTTCAATCCCTTGAACACAGCTGGTGCTTCAATCAAGAGCTCACACCGTGAAGAAGCTGGCAGTTGATCCCTAACCAACTATGTGGAAGATACATAATATATTTCACAGTACACAGTGGAATATCCTTTTCATTTCATCATTGAGAGAGTCTGCTTCACTCAGGAGTTCTTCTACACAAAAATATTAATAATGTCCCATTCTCCTCAGGGATGTGAACATTTGAGGGTTGAACTTCAGTGACCCCTGCTTGTCAGGTTGATGTGACTTTAACAAATTCAGTAAAGGAAGCCCTTTGGAGCCTCAGTTTATGGTTTTGTTAACTTTACATTTGAGAATGGATTTTTTTAATCACCTATTGGAAGAAGTTGTGGGAATTGAAGGCTGTGAAGAAAACCTATGGATACCCAAACATCACAGAATTGTATGATCGAACTGTGCTATAGAAGTAATGGTAAAATAAATTAATAATCTCAACTTTGTTTTTATTAATCATATTTAAATTATCAAAAACACAACTGAAAACTCTTGGTTTAGCTTTTGTTATTTGTTTACACTCTTTAGTGTATTAGTTGATGCAGTTAGAAATTATCACAAAAAATCCCCACCAGTTAAAGCAGGGACTGTAATGTAAGTGCAAAACTAGGAATGTTGTGAGAATTTTTGCACCAAATCCTCCCTCCAGAGGGTAAAAATCAGCTGTCAGTGAAGCATGATGAGCAGGACCCAGCAAGCATCCTTTTGTACTAGGATGGCTCCTGAAACAGTGCCTTTTGCAAACCATTGTTTTGATCATGGAAGAAGGGATTGGAGAGGGCAGTTGTGTGCACAGTAAACCTGACAACAGTCTCTCTCTTTTTCTAGGCTAGAGAGGATCTCTGTGTTACCCTGCTTGCTGTCAGTCTGGTCCTGCAAAACACGTGATTCTCTGAGATGATTGAGAGTCTTTAGTTCCTATTAGCCTTGTTGAACCTTATTGCTTAGCACTCAAGCAAGAGAATTCATTCAGCTCTGTTTTCTTCTTATGCGGTGAGTTTAAGGAGTTTCACTAAGCACTTTCTTTCTTGATTTGCACATATAATCAAAAGTGATGTGCTTGTTAGCATTTCTGGTTTTAAAATGTGCACACTTTAAAGTAAGTTGAATATGTTAGAAATGCTCCTAAAAGAGAAACATTCACAGTCTTTTTACATAGGGTATAAGTATTCATTGTTATAATTCTTTATTTTAGAATAGGGGAAAACAAAGACACTGGGGGCTCTTAGAATTTAAAAGAATATATTAAAATGAAAAAAATCCGTCTAAGTGTGAAAAATCTGAAGCCTGCTAAGGAATGAATTTGGGGAACACTGTATTTTTGCTCCAAACACGGAAAACCTGCCAGATGGGGTCCATTTTCTGCAACATCCAACATTCTGCAATGTACAACATTTACAGTAAACAGGTTACTTTAGTGGTTTGATGTGCTTGTAAAACACTTTCTTCTTCTTTTTAATTTTTTCTCCATTTCTCCACTCCCTTGTTCCCTTGCATGAAATGACAACCGTGGCTAGTTTAGCAAGTTCAGATGTCAGTGTGGGTTTCCTTTACTACAAAGGAGAAATGCCACTGTTAGCAACTGATCTAAAAAGAGGCACGCTGGCTTGATAGCTGAAAGCTGTTCAAGATGTGCTTGGGCTTTTCTCTTTCTTCTTCAGCTCTTCAGAATAATCTTACCTTGTCTGGGAAAAGGCTTCTCTTCTTATCTTAACACCCTGATGGCTCATTGCAAACAAATTGCTTTTCTCTTGGACAATTCAGTTTTTAAATTTTCCCGATATACTTGTTCCGAATCTTAGTTCAACATTAGGTGAAACATTCTGCATTCATGTTACACAGGCTTAAAATCAGCACTCTAGACAACATTTGTAAGGGTAAGATGCACCATCACTATAGTGAGATTTGGTCAGTCTGGGAATGCTTTCAATAAAGCTGATGAATTGACATGAATAATTTTGCAATTACTTGACCTGAAGGAAGACAGTTCCCATCTTTAATTTCTCTAATTTTATTTTGAACATAACAACCCACCTCGTGTATTCAGTTATGTGATTATTAAATACAGAAATGATACACTATGTATATTTAAACAATTTGATATATTTGCATTAAACAAATATTTTGGTTGTTACAGAAATTTGTGGTGAATCATAATAAATTAAGATAAATGGTCCATTTTTTCTTAATCTGTACACATAGCTGACACAAATGGAAAATTCTGACTGAGTAGGAATTGCTGATGTCTCATTTCCTGGCATTTTAAACTTTGGTTTTTAAACAGCCAATAGCTGAAACACCTTATCTTAAAAATAATAGCTTTCCTAAGAATTTAATTAGGTCATCTACAGGGGTTATCTTTGGCACTCTGAAATTAGCTTTGTTGCAGACACTTGGGAGGACAATTAGGATCCATCTTATTAGCACTGAAGGTTAAAACTCCAGTACCGTCTTGTATCAGGATATAATCTTTCATGCTTCACAGCTTTAGTTCTCAGAATAAGATGCACTGGAAACTGTAAGGGGGGAAGTGAAAAGGGCAGACCTGAAACAGATAAATAAATATCCAGTTTAAGGAACAACCCACAGACTTTTTATTAAATGAGCTTAATAAATATGACTCAGAAGAAGAAAAAAGGTTGGCAGGAATTGGTGAGCTACAGTTAGATCCACCAAATTCTCTTAATCCAATTCTTAAAATTATGTTCAAAAAACAGGGTAATTACGTGACATTGAAGTGCATCCTCTTTTTTTTCTTTTTATTTTCTTTTTTTGTGGATAAATGTTAACTGTAAACTGCATTTAGAATTCATGTGGCAATCACATATGTTTGCTCAAAATGAAATGGTTTCATTTTCAGTTTGGTTGGGAAATACCATGCTTTGACAGCTGTACTGATATTAAGCATAAAAGTCGTGACAATGAGCTTGTGCTCACATGGTAACTGTGGAAAAAAAATCTCATAATGCCTACTTTTAAATATACACTCTATTAAGCAGTTGTTGAACACGGCCTCTTTCTAGATTTAACATAATCAATTATTCGTAAAGATATTTACTTCAGGGAAATAAGTATTTCATGAAGCTGCATTTTTCTGTGATAAAAGGAAGTAGTATCTTGCTTGCTGGCTATGCACAGCCTTTTCATAGCAAGCCTTCCCACGTGCATTGTGCAATAACAAGTAAAATGACCCTCCAGGGTCATGGGATAACACTCATGCTTTGCTGCCAGCTTTTATTTTTTTTTTCTTTTTTTTTAGTTGCACCTGCTGTGTGGTTCTCTATATAAATAGGGACTGCTTGCAGCAAATCACAGATGTTTTACACACTGGAAAAATGGGCAGGAAGCAATCACTATAGGAAAGGCAGAAGCGGTGAGGAGGACAAAGGAGGAAAGAAAACCAACTCTGCTTTACATTTTCATGGCATTTTCTTTCTTAGCAATGATCAGGCACTTTGCTGCTGTTAGTTTTTAGTTAAAAACTTGCTTAGAGCATGCAGAATGACTTTGCAGTTATACTCTTTCTTCATGAATCTAGACAATCAGTAATTGGAGATGTGGGAAGCAGGCAGTGCTTGTTTGGTTTTCTTTTTAATCTAAAAGTAAACAAAAAGCACAATAATACAATGAAATTTGCTTATATTTCTATTTGTTTTGTGGTCCTTAAACCTTGTCTTCAAGTTTTATCTGATTTAATTATATATGTGTAGAATTTAACAGCACAACAGGCTGCAGAAATTTTTTTGAAAGGCAACTAACAGCCTTGTTGAGAAAGAGAAAATATTTTGTGAGATTCCTTTTCAGACACTTAGGTTGCTTTTATTTTGTGTAAAACCTCTTCTCCCCAGTGTCTCCATGTTCTTCCATACAAATGCAGTGTATTTTGCCTTTGGATATGGGATGGTACTGAATAACAGCTCCAAGACTAGAAGGAGAATGAAAGCTTGCATTAAAAAAAAAGGAATTTTAAAAATTTTGGCATTTATGATGTACTGAAAACTCCAGTCACATGGATATATCTTCTTGATTGTAGGACAGAACTTCCCATCAAATAGTTTTTCTATTGATCATAGGATCTTACCAGTTTTATTAACTTGGTTGATGAATTCCAGGCACTGGTAACTGTGAATAGAACACCAAATACATCAGAAATAGCACATAAAACCAGCTTTATTTGTGGGTGGGTTTTGTTTGTTATTAGTGGCTGCTTATTTATTTGTTTGTAGGTTGGCTTTTTTACTTCATGTTCTAAACTTTGCATTGTCTTTCAGAACTACTGAACCATAAATTCTCTGAGTCTTTGCAGAGGGCATGTCCTATTTACATGGGGATCCTGTGCCTTGGTCGAGCCATCAGGACACATTCCAAACACAGACATTGTCTCACCCCATTGTCAGGAGGCACCCCAGAAGGCTGTGAGTGCAAGGCTGTGACTCTAACCACCTCACAGCAGTGAACTCATGGATAGGTCTGGAGGACCATTGCCTCTGGGATGACTGTTCCAGTAAGTTTTCACCAGGGATGTCTTGTGACAGCACAAATCGCTGTTTGCTTGGAAGCAGCTGAGGAGAAAACACAAACTTCAGAATGTTTTAAGGATTTGGACACATAATCAGGTTATCTCAGGGCTGGTAAAGAAAACATGCCAGAAGTACCTAATCTCAGGTTCCCAAAGACTAAAGATCTGGGAGATGGCTTTACTTCAGGTTTTTTCCCCTACACGGTTTACCATTTAGTATTTTGTAACTCTTCTCTGACTGTTGTATATTCCTATGGCAAAGATTAAGAAAGCATTTTGTCTTAAGAAGGCCCTGAGGCAATATATGCTTTTCTTTTCCTTTGTCATGTCAGACATCAAACTATAACGTGTCTACTTGGCAGGCAGGACTGTTGCATTGTGCAAGGTAAGAGCATCTCGGCCGGATAAAGTTAAACAATTTTTGGAAAAAAAATATGGAAAAAAACCAAAAAAAAATTTGGAAAAAGTTGCCACTCTGTTTAACTTTCAGTGTGGTTTTGCACAGTTAGACATATTCGACCACTCCTGCCAGGACTGGTCACCAGAAAATCTAATATCTAACATGTTGCAGCTGTGTATAACTCTGTCTCATATTTTTCTTCATCAAGATCAGATTATCTGCATTGCTGATTTCGTTCAAGGCAAAACTGGGAGCTGAGTGCTTTGTACAGCAATAGATAACTATCTTCTGCAGGCTGATCTAATTGACTGGCTGGCTATAGGGGCTTATGACTGCTGTGGTAAACTGAGTTTCTTTTCTCTGGAATGAGCAGCTTGAAAGGGCAAATCTGTGTAATGACCACTCAAGGGTCATCCCTAGTCTACCAGGTGAGATGTGGCCTCACCTCTCCAGGGCCAGCTAACAATGGCCCTCCCATGACACCATTCATTAGCCCTTTCACCAGCAATGTATTGGTGCATGCAGTATCTGTGGATATAATTTGCTAAGAATGAAGATTACTACTAACCACGAAGCAAAAATAAATATCTCTGTGAAGCCAATCTCCACCATCCTATTATAGAGTATATTTACCTTTCACACTGTCTGTTTTCTCCCTTCTCAGAATTCTCCCTGGTTTTCTTCAGCAAAAACAAATCAGATTTCATCAATTTTCTGAGAACTGAGCTAGTACACAGTTCTCTGTATTTGGAGAAAGTACTGAAAACACAAGGGCAAAATCAGAAAGCACTTTACTCCAAGTAGCTGAGATGATGGCATTGAAAAATTCTTCTGGGAAGGAGGTTTCAGGGAAAAAAATGAAAATGTAACATCTTCAGCCGCTTTCAATAGAGTACTCTCATAAAAGAAAATTACTGACTGTGCCTGTACAACTTGCTACATTTCCAAGAATACACACTCAAACCAGTTGAAAGCTCTTCTCTAAGGTTAAGGAGGCAGATGACTGTCTTCTTACTGACTTGCATAACTCTGGCATTTAACAACACATGTAATAATGAAATAAAACTTCTTCAGCCTCAACAGCATATCTGTCAATATTTACCCATTTGAACAGTCACACTGGTTTCAGGTAAATAAAGGAGAGGGAGTAATACCATTTTGAACAAAGAGTCCTGAAAGGAAGAGGCCTTAAATTTGTACAGCCTACTCTAAACCTTTAGCTTCTTACAGAGGATGCATGTCTTTGTCATATCCTTTAAAACTGCTAATCTTGGGTAGGGAGTGCGTATAAAATGTATATCAGAAATATTGAATTATGCCTTGTTTGAGAATGTAATTTTTTTTATTTTAGTGTGGGAAAAATATAACCATGCTTTGATTAAAGATACTACTTGTTAATCTTGCATTTCTTTGAAATTAGATGTTGCAGCTGAGGGGTTTTTCCTTTATACCCTTTCTATGCACCTTTTTATGTAGTATGACTTATCAGTTTGTTTCCCAACATTACGTAAGATTTTTAATGAAAGTAAATAAAATATTTTCATTCTTATCAATTTTAAGTGAGAATGAGCTGGTTCTGGGTGCTAAGGAGTGACAAAGGGTGGTTTTGTCAGGCTTTGTCTGCACAACTGAAAGCAGGCAAAAAAGAACTCTCTCCAAACCAACTAGACCTGAACTTGGTCCAGACTAGAAGCTGTGTAACCACATTAGCATGGCTCTGAGCCCAAGCTAATAAGCCCTACTAAGAGGCACTAAAGCAGTTACACAGTTTTTAGATCAGAGCTGGCTTGCCTCCAGCTGTCTTGGAGTGAAACCAGGATGATCTCAGGTTTGTCAGGAAAAGGCAGCATAGACAGAGTCTCAGTCCCCTGAAACAAGCAGGCTTAACCTGCTCTCTACATTTGGCTTGTAGCTTAAGGTAAGAAAGAAGTATGGAGCAGGCGTGTGTGAGAACAGTGTAGTTTAGGCAGAGATTTAGGGTAGGAAATAAAACACTGCTTGTACAGTTAATATTTACATAGTTACTGTTCTTTCAACTTGTTCCATTAACAGATCAGTTTGGCAGATGGTTTTTACATAACACTTGAAGGACGGGCACAAAGGATATACTCATAAGACTTAGGCAAAGTTAGAAAAAAAACATGTTGTTGGTCTTTCATTTTATTTTGTCATGTGTATAAAATACATATTTTTTTATTTTTTAGCTCGGTTCAAAGCCGCTCTGCTTCATTGTCTCTTGTCACTTTTTCTGAATATCAGAATTCATTCCCATATTAAATGCATCTATTTTTGAGGCGTGAAAAAGGAAGCATTCCAAAATGTTTACCAAAGAATAGCTGTTTACAAAACTAGCATCTTGCTTTTTGCCTTGGGTANNNCTTTTTTTTTCCTATCTGGCAGAGAGACTCAATTTCTTGAGGCCTCGTTCTCTTTTGACACTGTTGGTGTGGAGTGGTGGTAGAGAGAGTCATCAGACCTAGAATGCCCTAAGTATTGTGAGCATAATTATGAGTATTCCATCTCTAAACACTTGAATGAAGATGTAGTGTTATTCAGACGGCCACAGGACGGTTTTGGAAAGACTGGTCCTCTACAAGGGTACCAGAAAAGCAGAGAATCGGGTTCCTGTGTTTGTCAGTCACCTAATGTGACTTATAATGTATTTTAATTTAAGTCCTATTTGGTCTTCTATAAAGCAAATTCTTTAATAACTTGTTCTTTACTTAAATCACATTAACAATATACCCCTAAAAGTATTCTCCTGAGTAGTCCCATTTTTAAAAAAATGACAGTTTCTCTATAGAGAGGAAAGAGCATTTGAAATAATGTTGGGTATTTTGCCAAGCCTGTCAAAAGAGTAACACTTCCACTTTCTCAGCTCTGTCTCATTAAAATTGTATTCTAATTCTGTCTCAACTTGGTCTCTTTGCTTCATAAGTCATTGCCTGCTCATTACTTGTAGTGTGAGAGATGAAATTTATTCAAACCTGATAGCAGGGATAAAGAATTGAAAGGCAGGCAGCTGGGAGAAATGAAATTAGCTTATTCTAATGCTTTTTTGACAGGATTTTTTTCATTGCTATGGGTTACTATAAGTGTCAGTTTGGATTTGTGGTACTGTCTTTGTTAGGTTGGTGGGGATTTTTTAAAACAGTCTTAACTGCTAAACTATGCTTTCCTTTGTCACATCCATTGAAATAATGTTCTGTGTCTATGTTGGTAACATGGTCCAATATTACCTGCTACAGTAGTCTGTAATTGTTTTATCATTACAGTTGTCTAACAAAGATTAAATATTTGCAATTGTTTTATAGTGGATTCTTCAGCCCAGTATTTAGACAAATAGGATACATTCAAAAAGGTTTGGAAAAATGATAGACAATGAAATCTAACTTACATGCAATTTAATGTGGAATACAGAGGGGAGCTGAGTTTTCTAATCCAAATATTTTTTTTCAAGCTTTGAATGTCAAAAGAATACACCTAGGAATTTCTAATTTTGAATATAGAAGAGTATTAGAAGCAAATTGACTTAAAGCACAGCACTTTTCCATTATAAGATTGAGTTGTTAAGAAATTATATGGTCTAATTACTGAACTTGATATTTTTGACTACTTGGATTATGAACAGATATTGTCATTAACTAGCTAATTAAATTGACTGCAATAACAAGCCATAATTTAGAAATATGTTCTAAATTAGTTTTTATATGGAAGCGAAGTCTTTGTTGATCTGTGCATGTGATTAATGTCAAGTGTCATGAATTAGCTCAGGGATCTCTGGTGCAGGAAGGGCATCATAAAGAGAAGTATCTGTATATTTGACAGAAACAGATGCAGTCAGAAGAGCGATTTATATTTGAATAAAAATTTGAATTAGAAACTGTTAATAAGCATCCATACATGTTTTTTCTGGAAGCATACAACATAATGACTCAGTACAGAGTGAATTATATTCTTCTCTCTAAGGGCAGAACATTATTTCAACCACAATGCTGCTGATTCTCTTACCCCAGAATGTTTGTGCTTATGTTATTTTAATATTGTGCTACTCAGAAGAAAAAAAAGCATACGATTCTTAATGTTTATAAACTTATATACTATAAACATCTTAAAGAAGTTGGCTGTTAATATCTAAAATGGCCTGTTAATTCGGCATGGTGTCTTAAAATCTTTTAAGAATATAAACATGGAATTCCTTACATATTGCATTTGGATTTGCAGTTCTGTCTTTGCTAAGTTGGTTTATTGTTACTTTCAAATGCACATTGTCCTGGTTTTAAGGACAGTTATCTGCCAATAAAGGCAGAAGCTTCTCTTTGAAATGGAGAATGTAAACCCTCTCCCTCCAAATTATTATAAATTTGAAATTAAGGGGCTCTCAGGCAAAGATATGGGAATTAGGAATAACAGTTCTTT